>JAIGNY010004582.1:277500-326051 GCA_020152595.1 Chiridota heheva
GGATTGCTAAATAATTTTTCCTGCCATTTTTAAGAGTCTCATGACCGGGCTGCAAGAGTTTTTGAATTAGAATAACAAATCAACAAAATTTGAGGATTTTCCTATGCAGCCTAACACTAATGACCCTTATGAGTGCCATTTCAACTGTGGCCTAAAAGATGGACTCTTGACTCATTCGCTCTTGACTCATTTGCCCTACTGGGCGAATAATATCACGCTCTCTACTGTAACTGTGTAAAAAAAAATCCAGCGATACGTGTAGGCCCAATATGTGTTATTTCAAAATTCACTAAATGTAGCAAAAATTATTTTCGACCAAAACTTAGAATATGAATGCAAATTGAGTACTACTGATAGTCAAATATTACTTTAATAAGCGAATATTAAACATACAGCATAGTGGGAAAAGTAGTTAATAATAATAACTGTGGGGGGTAAAAGGATCATAGCTCTGTGACCTTTGACCTTTGAACTGTTGACCCCAGAGTTTACAGAACACAAGTTCATGTACCATGTGATACAAACATTTACAAACTTTTTGAGTTTAAAGTGGCGCAAAATTGTGCATAAAAACTGCACTTATTTGACCTTTGACCCATGACCTTTTGACCTCCAATTATTATTCATTAGTATTAGAATGTTAAACCCTACCCACCTATGCAATTTGTAAAGATACCATGTAATTCCTTTAAAATATAAACCACCACCAAAAACTTGTTTCATTTGACCTGTTGCCTTTAATCTTTTGACCCCAAAATTTTGGAAACAAATGTTCCGGGCCAGGGGTACCCATCCGCCAATTATGGTTTATGTGTGTATTACAGTTTTTGAGTTACAAGCAAGAACAACATAAGTTGTTGGGTAGGATGATTTACGCGCGCGCGCACACACACACGCACACGTACAGGCATACACACACGGAAAGACGCAAAAATCACAAAATTTTGTATCGTTCTAAACACTTTTAAGATCCTAAACCCCTTATATGAGGTCATCATATAAGCCCCACCAGCCACCTGCTTCCCATAACCCCGTAATGTCAAGGGAGTGGCCATGTAGTGCAGGAAGTTTAGACAGTTATGTGCCTCTATATATAGCAAAGTGACGTGACTACAATATCTCATTCCCACATAACATAACATAGCATAACATAACATAACATTACAAGATGACTGGCTAAGAAGGGTGAGTCACCCAATAAAAAGCCCAAGCTAACACCACCATCACCACCACAAACAAAAAACAAACAAAATCAAAGACGCCCAGAGTTAGTAAAGAAACTTATCGATGTTGACTTTGAAATTGTGAACAGAAATGGAGCTAACTACCCACTCAGGCAAACCATTTCACTCATTAACAACTCTTTGAAAAAGCTAAAACGTCGAATATCTATCCATGGTCAACTAGGAATAAGTCTAGTGGCTCATCGCTGAACCTGCTCCAAAATTAACTTCTCCTTCCTATAAAAGGGACTCTTGAATAGCATACTCAAGTTGAGGCCTGACTAAGTGCTAATACATATTAAGAAAAACCTCTCTACCAAGAAAACAAAAAATTCTTCTAATCAAACCACGCATCCTATTTGCCCTTGCAGCTGCTAAAGCATACTGTTTAGAAGGCTTCAAGTTCAGATTGCTAGTAATGACAGCACCTAGATCCCTTTCTTGATCAACCGAGACACAACCAAGAGTTGCCTAACGGAACCTTATCAAATGCTTTTTGGAAATCTAAATAGACATCCACTTCATGTCCACAATCAATTAGTTTAGTAACATCATCAAGAAACTCCAATAAATTAGAAACACAAGACCTCTTAGGTAAGACCCCATGCTAGAACAAATTCAACAGACCATTGACCAGTAAAAGATCTAGAACATCATTTAACAACGGACTCCATGACCTTGCACACAACACTAGCAAGACTACCAACATCAAAGCGCTTTGAAAAGATAATACTCAGGGGAACAGAAAGAACACTCACGTAAGACAACGAGATGCATACCATCTGGGTCGGGTGCTGTATTTGAATTCAAACCCTTCAACTTCTTAGACACAACATCATCTGAAAAATCAACATCCTTAATGGATACTGGGGAGTGCAAACTAAGATAATCCACAACATCACTAGCAGCAAAAGACTCCTTAGTAAAAACAGACACAAAGTAGTCATTTAAAACCTCAGCCATATCCTTACCACTATTGATAGTAAGACCATCATTACCCTGAAGGGGACCAACAATCTGCTTGGCTTTTTGCTTTGAGCGAACATAAGAGTGAAATGACATAGGATTAATTTTAACCTCTTTGGACGAACGTTTTTCAAAAAGCACTTTAGTATCTCTTATCAAACCCTTTGTGAACTTTTCATGATCCTTATACCTTGCAAGCTCCACAGGACACCCACTGTGTTTATAACAACGCCACAACTTCTTCTTTTTCCTGAATTCAGCAAAATTGTCCAATTTATTAGAATTTCTTGATGGTTTTACTAAACTAGTTGATTCTGGTCATAATGTGGATGTTATCTATTTAGACTTCCAAAAAGCATTTGATAAGGTTCCATTTGGCAGGCTCATGTTGAAAACAAGAGCGCTTGGTGCGGAGGGAAAGTATGCCAGTTTGATCAATTCTTGGTTAATTGACAGGTCACAAAGAGCTATTGTTAATGGTGAAGTATCTCCATGGAAGAAGATTACAAGTGGTGTTCCTCAGGGTTCTGTATTTGGGTCCGCTTCTTTACTTAATCTTCATGAATGATATTGATGTTTTCCTTGGCTCCAGGATTTGTAAATTTGCTGATGACACTAAGCTGTACAGGAATGTTGATGATTCTAGGGATTCTTCACTGTTGCAAACGGATCTGGATAACTTAGTTTTTTGGTCCCAAACGTGGCAGATGTCATTCACTGTTGATGAATGCAAAGTTATTCATTTTGGACAGAGCAATTAGGCTTTTGATTACTGCATGAATGGTTCAAATCTTGGTTGTGTTGATTAAGAAAGGAGTCTAGGTGTTGTCATTACTAGTAATCTGAAGCCTTTTAAACAGTGTGCCTTAGCTGCTGCAAGGGCAAATAGGATGTTTGGTTTGATTAGAAGAATTGTTTGTTTTCTTGGTAGAGAGGTTGTCCTTATTTTGCACAAGCAGTTGGTCAGGCCTCACCTTGAGTATGCTATTCAGGCTTGGAGTCTGAATCTGAATCTCAATCGGTCAAGTCGGCAAAAATTCTTTAAGAGGACATGAACGCCAAGCGAGCGTAAAAAGTATAAGTAAAAAAAAAAAAAATAGTTAGCAATACAAGTGTTAGTAAGTTTAGCTTTGAAACAGTTGAGACTTGATGCATGTACAATGTCTGGCGGTAAAGCATTCCAATCCTTTAGTGTGTGAGGGAAGACAGAGTGTTTATATACATTCTTTTTAGCGTAGGGGACCTGGAAATTAAGGTCATGATTATTTCTTGTATTAGTTCTGACGGTGGGGATAAGTTCATCTTTAGTGATGGCGACAAGATTGTTATTGATTTTATATAGCATATGTAGCCGGGTGTTGTATCTTCTTGTTTTTAGCAGGGGCCAATCTAATTTATGAAGCATGTTTTTCACACTGATTTATAAGAGTAGTATGCCATACAGAACCTGGCTGCTCTTCTTTGAATAGATTCAAGTTTATCCACATTGCATGGTGATGGGGGTCCCAGACTGCTGATGCGTACTCAAGTGCTGGCCTGACTAGAGCTTGTAAGCAGTGGATTTAACGTCGGTGGGACAGTTTGAGAGGTTACGTTTTAAAAGGCCAAGTACAGAGTTAGCTTTCTTGGTTATGTTATGTATATGTTTATCCCATCTAAGTTTAATATTAATTTTAACACCTAGGTATGGGTGGGAGTTGACATGTTTAGTGGCTGGTTGCATAAGGTATAAACAGGTGATTTAAAGCATTTCTTAAAGGAAATTGACAAGATGTAGCATTTAGAGGGGTTGAAATTCATTTGCCATTTGTTTTGCCATTCTTCAAGTTTGTTAAGATCATCTTAGAGGATTTGTTGGTCAGAGGGGTTATCAATTGTTCTGTACACAAGGCAGTCATCAGCAAACAGTATAACTGTGCTGTTTATATTATCAGGGATGTCATTTACATATAAAAGGAAAAGTAATGGACCCAAAACAGTACCTTGTGGTACACCAGATAAAACCTGTTTAGAATCAGAGATTTCACCATCACAGACAACACGCTGGATGCGGTTGTTGAGGAATGATGCAAACCAGGCCAGGAGATTTCCATAAATGCCATAGGCGGAAAGTTTGGATAACAGGCGCTGGTGTGGGACTTTATCGAAGGCTTTTGAGAAGTCAAGAATAGCCATAGAGACGTTACTGTTTTGGTCAATTTGTTTCGAGATATCATTTATTGTTAATAGAAGTTGTGTTTCAGTCGATCTTTTTGCACGGAAGCCATTTTGTAAATCAGTTAAAATATTATGCTCATCAAGGAATTTTATCACATGTGAGTGGATTATATGCTCAAGGATTTTACTACAAACGCAGGTGAGTGAAATAGGTCTGTAATTAGCTGGGCTTTGTTTATCACTTTTTTTTTTTGAAAACGCTACATATGTTTGCTTCTTTTCACTTGTTAGGGATAGTACCATTATCGACAGAGGTTTTAAAGAGATCAGTTAGAATTTCATATAGGTCATCAGCGTGTGTTTTTAGAAACCATGGGGGTTTTTGATCAGGACCTGAGGCTTTGTTAGGGTCTAAGTTATGCAGTTGCTTTTTGACACCCTCTGGGGTAATTATAAGTTGGTTTATTTTGCTGTTGGACAGTGGTTTAGTTACAGGGATTTGTGAGGTGTTCTTCTGTGAAAACGCTGAAAAACTGGTCATTTAGAATGTTAGCTTTAGTTTTACTGTCACTGCAGAGTTTACCATTATTTAGTAGATCAGACACACCTGTAGAGTTACTTCTTAATCTTTTGATATAGGACCAGAATGCACTTGGGTTTTCGTTAAGTGAGTTAAGTTTATCACAGATGAAGGTGTTTCTAGCTTCTTTGAGGTTTTTACGGACAGCCTTCCTAAAGCTTTTAGAGGTAGTCCAGTCATTGGCTTGTTGATTAGCCTTAGCTTTTTTAAACAGTTTATGCTTTTTCCTGCAGAGACGGCGTTGAATACGGGTGAACCAGGGCAGATTTAGTTTAGTTGAGGTGAATTTGTGAGGCGTGTTTTTGTCAATGATCAGTTTAATTTCCTGTTCAAAGAAACTCCATTTTTCATCAACATCAATGGAGTTATTGAATTAAGTATAATATTGCAGTTTAAATTGGATTAGGTCTTCTTTTATTCGTTTTAGGTTAGCTTTTTTCTTAAAATAGATTTTACGTTTAAGGCAACTTTTAACGAGGGGAGATATTTAGGATCAGTTCAACAATATCATGGTCACTTATACCGGGAATGACATTAGCTGAGGTAACAGCTGCAGTGAATTGTTAGTAAATACAAGATTAAGGATGTTGTTATCTCTGGTGGGTGACTGCACCATTTGGGTGAGATTGAATGAATTAGTCATTTCAAGAAGAATTTTGGCTGCTTCGGAGGAAGCGTTAGTTCCTGAAATAATGTTTTGACTCCAGTCAATGTTAGGTTGGTTGAAATCACCAGCAAGAATAACATTGTTTTTGTCAGCATTTTTACCAAGCTTTTGGAGGGATTTTTTCAACTCAAGTAGGTTAGTGAGATCATTGTGACTGGGTCTGTAAACTGTTCCTATATACATGCTCTTTTCCTTAGGAAATTGGAATTTGGTCCAGATAATTTCACAGTCGGAGTCTAATTTAGTGAGCTCAGTGAAAACCAGGTCATTTTTTATTGCCTGTAATACACCACCATAACCATTTGAATTTCTATCTTTGCGAACGACTGTATAGTTGTCCGGGAAAATTTCAGCGCTGGTAATTTCGGAATTAAGCCAGGTTTCAGTGCCAGTAATGACATCTGGGTGTTTTTCTTTAATAAGACTTTCCACGAAGGCCGTCTTGCATTCTTGTTTCGAACACTCTGAAAGTTGATAACAAGAAGTTTTAGAACCTTCCTTTTTTCCCTTTTTGGATTTGTTTTCAATTTGACATCAGGATGGTGGTTGGACCCCGAGTCAAGGCCAGAAGAACAATTTTGAAGCGGCTCATATTAGTTAGTACAGTTGATGGAATTGTTAGTTGAGAAGAAAGAATCAGAGAAGTTCATGAAGTCACAAGTGTCATACACCCAGGTACAGCTAGAATGCATGAGATCGCTGTATTATGAGTCGTCAATGCTTCAGCACTTAGTGTGGATCCATAGATCACAATTGTCACACTGTACTGCTTTTTCGGATCTCCTACACTGGAGTCCACACAGGTCACAAGGTGCCAAACATTCCGAACGAAACCAATCATCAGATGATGATGCAAGAGTATTGTAAGCTGCATTACTAATGCCTGCACACTTACTATGAACCCACGAGTCACAATCATCACAACAAATACCTTTCTGTTTATTTTTGACAGATTTGTTGCATTGTTTGCAAGGATATTTTGGGGAGGGTCCAGGATTGCTTTCAATATCACCAGAAAGGGTAAGGAGTAAAAGAGGTAATTTTCTCCTGCGTAAGTTGAATTTTGACAATTTCTAACTTGATTTGTACGAATGTAATTGCCCATCGATACAAAGATAAGTTGCAAGTGAGTGATTTAAATAATCACTAGAGCTAAACAAGACATGGTTACCAGTTTCTGGGGCGTTCAGAGGCAAATTTGATGCCTGAGATGAATGAGGTTGTGACGAATACAAAATTTTTAGAGAGTCAGAGACTGTATGTTAACAAGTATAGTGCAGGGAAGACGTGGTTGTGAGTGAGAATGAACATGATTGATGGTAAGAAGAATGAATATACTTGACAAACAGGAAATACAGACAGGTAGAGCAAACAAACACTGTAATACAGAAAAGAATATGAATGGAAAGACGTATAGAAAACAAACAATAAACTTACTCAGGTCGCAGGATTAATAATGTTCCGATCACCGCAACAAAAACAAAAAAAATGGTAATAATACAATTAGTGTGTTAGGCTATATAACAATATGTTCACAACCGTTACGCAAAAATAAAAAAAAAACACACCAAAACTGCATTAATATTAACAAAAATAAACAGACAGGCAATGAAAAGCACGAATAATCTGCAGAAACGTAAAACAATAATATATATCTAAGTGGGGTAAGAAAAATCCATAAGATAAGTTAATTTTGGAGCAGGTTCAGCGAAGAGAACCTAGACTTAAAATAAAGATGAACTTGATAAAAGATGAACTCATCCTCACCGTCAGAACTAATACAAGAAATAATCATGACCTTAATTTCCAGGTTCCCTATGCTAAAAAGAATGTATATAAACACTCTTTCTTTCCTCACACACTAAAGGATTGGAATGCTTTACCGTCAGACATTGTACATGCACTAAATCTCAACTGTTTCAAAGCTAAACTTACTAACACTTGTTGTGCTAACTAGTTGTTTTTTTCTAGTTTTTTTTTTTTTTTTATTATTTTTTACTTATACTTTTTACGCTCGGTTGGCATTCGTGTCCTCTTGAATGATTTTTGCCGACTTAATCGATTCAGATTCAGATTCAGACTTCTTCCCGAAGTAAGGAATCTCTCTTATGAATCTAGGTTGTGAATTATTGGTTTGAACACGCTTGAGTTGAGAAGAGGACATGGCAATATCATTCAGATTTTTAAATTCATTCCTATCTGGTAGTGATGCTTTGACTTCCTGTAATTTCTTGCATGTTTCAGCTAATACTCATGTGACACGTGAAAACAGTTTGAAGTTGACCAAAGAGTTCTCACGGATATATATTCGGCGTTTAAGCTTTTTGCAAAGAGTTGTTAATGAGTGGAATGGTTTGCCTGAGTGGGTAGTTAGCTCCAATTCTGTTCACAATTTCAAAGTCAACATTGATATATTATTTTTACTAACTCTGGGCGTCTTTGATTATTATTATTTTTTACATATATTTTGTTGTGGTGGTGGTGGTGTTAGTTTGGGCTTTGTATGGGTTGATTCACCCTTCTTAGCCCGTCATCTTGTTATGTTATGTTTTCCGAACAGCCCGCAAAACCTCCCGAGACATCCACACTGGCCGATTACGCCTACACATCTTCTTTAATGAGACAAAGCTATTCGTACCCTCCAAAACTTTAGTTCGGAAAACATCCCATGATTTAGAAGGATCTTAAAGTCACAAATTTTAGTATCTCAACAGAGTCATATTGATGTTATTATACGTCTAAGAGTAGATACTATTAAATCAAAGCGTGCTGCAAGTCAAGAAAATCTACATGTAATATCAATACAACCTGATACCATTCCTACCAACTTAGGCCTACATATTGCTCACATCAACCCATGTTCATTGAGAAATAAAATATCATCTGTTATGGATTATGTAATTGATAACAATATTGATATTTGTGCTGTTACTGAAAGTTGGATGACAGTTGATGATGATGCTAAAAGAGCTGAACTAAAATCTACAGGATACAATTTTATTGATGTTCCTCGAAATCCATCAGAAGAGGCGGAGGAACAGCTCTCATCTTCATGAAATCTCTTACTGTGAGATTGAATTCATCAGGAGAATGTAACTCTTTTGAATTTTCAATATGGGATATAAACTCAGACAATCATAGATTTAAACTACTAATTGTTTACCGCCCACCTTATTCAACAAATCACCCAGTTTCTTGTAATGTATTTTTTGATGAGTTTAGTGATATACTTGAACAGTTCCTTGATACAAATGAGCCTGTTTTAATTACAGGATTTTAACATTCATTTTGAAGACAAACTGAATCATGATCAAGTAAAATTTTGTACCCTACTCCAAAGTATGTGCCTTGAACAACATGTTGTCACTCCTACTCATATCAGTGGTCATACTTTAGACTTATTTATAACACGCTCAAATATTGAACTCCAGTTATCATTCCTACATCAGATTTTTACATATCAGATCATTGTTTCATTTCAACTTTCCTAAGATTCCCAAAACCAAAACTTCATGAAAATACAATTGTTTACAGAAAATTCAAAACCATATCCCCTCCAACATTTCAATTTCAATTGATTTGTCTAAAAGCTTTGCTTCAATGTCTGAAATTGAGGATGTTGAAGAGGCGGCCTGCATGTATGACTCATGTATAAGACAGGTAATCGACAATCATGCACCTGAAAATGTAAAAACATTGGTAACTCGTCCAAAAATACCCTGGTACAATGATCAGATCAAGGATCTAAAAGAGAGAAACGCAAAGCGGAAAAGATTTGGCGCTATTCAAAATCTAATGTTAGCTGGATTACTTACAAAGAAAAACGTGACATCTACACAACTGAGTTGAATAATGCCAGACATCAATTCTACTCTAATGCTATTGCTGAAACAAATGGTGATCAAAAGAAACTTTTTAGAATCATGGATACTCTGCTTGATCGAAAGCCCATCACCCCACTACCTCCTCACAATGATGCTTCTCATCTTGCCTCAAAATTTTATGAGTTCTTTGTTGCAAAATTGCCAAAATTAGACATGAGCTGGATAGAGAGGTTGTGATCACACCCTTTGAGTTCTGGAGAAATGTTCCCATATGGACTTCATTTCAGCTCTTGACAGAGGAGGATGTACAAAATCTGATACTAAAAGCAAAATCTACTCAGTGCATCCTCGACCCACTACCCACTTGGTTATTAAAGGAGAATTTTAATGTTTTCCTTCCAACTCTTACTAAACTGGTTAATCTTTCTTTTGCAACAAGGGAAATTCCTAAGCAATGGAAAGAAGCCGTAGTAAAACCATTACTGAAAAAACAAGGGCTTGATGTAACATATAATAACTATCGACCAGTAAGCAATCTTAGTTTCTTGTCTAAAATAGTTGAGCGTGCTGTTGTTGAACAAATGATTAAGCATAGTCAGCAGCATGACTTATTACCTTCCTGTCAATCAGGGTTTCGCCCATTCCATAGCACAGAAACTGCTTTAGCTAAAATTCAGTCAGACATACTGTTGCAACTAGACAAACAAAAATGTGTCATTCTAGTACTCCTTGATCTAAGTGCGGCATTCGACACAATTGATCATGGTATGCTTCTCAAAACCTTAAATAAGCGTTTTGGCATTGATGGAACCATCTTAGATTGGTTTGAATCCTATTTAGTTCAAAGGAAACAAAAATCCTTATCAGCAATGCTGAATCAAGGGCATTTGATGTAGAATTTGTGTGCCTCAGGGCTCTTGTTGTGGACCCCTCTTATTCACATGGTATGCATCTTCTATTTTTGATGCTTTAATAGCCGTTTCTCCCAGTATTCATGGTTATGCTGATGACCACAGCTTATACATGTCGTTCAATGCTAATGATCCATCAAATGTGATCTCAGTCATAGCTGAAATTGAAGGTTGTTTGAAAATAGGGAAAGATTGGATGATTTACAGCAAATCAAAAATAAATGATTCAAAAAGTGAAGTCATTATTTTTGGATCTAATTACCAACTAACAAAATCAAATATTGGCAGTATTGCTATTGGTAACGACAGTGTAAAATTATCTTTCACTGTCAAATATTTGGGCGCTTGGTTAGATCAAGGTATGACAATGGCTGACCATGTCAATCACAAATGCAAAACTGCATTTTACCATTTATTTAAGATCAGAAGGTGCATGAAGTTTCTGGACAGAAGCTCTGCAATATCACTTGTAAATGTACTTGTGCATAACTGCATAGATTATTGCAATGTCCTACTTGCAGGGGTGCCAGGTGTTACAGTGAAAAAAGTTGCAGCGTGTTCAGAATTATGCTGCAAGGCTCGTCACAAGAAGCAACCGTTTCACTTCATCACTTTATCTACTGCAAAACCTTCATTGGCTACCTGTCTCATATAGAATTAAATTTAAAATTGTAATACTCATTTTTAAATCCCTTCATAACATGGCCCCATTATATCTGACCGAAATGTTTCATTATAAACAAACTAGTTACCGCCTTCGCTCTCTAAACCACCTCATCCTTTATGTTCCGAAAAGTAAACTTACATATGGCAGTATAGCGATCGCTCTCTGCAAATATTTGGCCCAAAACTTTGGAATGACTTATCTCTTTCAATCAAATCTGCTCCATCCCTTAAACAATTCCATACCTTGCTTAAGACTCACTTATTTAATTGTGCTTTCAAGTCCTCTTCATAATTTTCTTGTTCTTTGTTTTCTTTATATTTCATGCTTATCTTATTTACACATTTGTATTTATTTTCTTTATATGCATATTTTGTAAGGCGCATTAGAATAAGTTATTTAGATAATGCGCCATATAAGTGTAATAAACTTAAACTTAAACTTAAGCAAAAAAGTCCAATCAAATGGCAAATTATCCTGAAGTGCAGCAAAGTCAGCTTTCCTAAAATTTAAAACCAGTTCATTAGCTGGAGAAACCTGTGTGAAATAATACAGATCGTAACTTTTATATGTAAATGCGGGGTGATGAGATAAAAACACACAAAAAAAACCCCATATATATATATATATATATATATATATATATGTATATATATATATATATATATATATATATATATATATATATATATATATATATATATATATATATATATATATATATATATATATATATATATATATATATATATATATATACATATATATATATATATACATATATATATATATATATATATATATATATATATATATATATATATATATATATATATATATACATATATATATATATATATATATATATATATATATATATATATATATATATATATATATATATATATATATATATATATATATATATATATATATATATATATATATATATATATATATATATATATATATATATATATATATATATATATATATATATATATATATATATATATATATATATATATATATATATATATATATATATATATATATATATATATATATATATATATATATATATTTATATATATATATATATATATATATATATATATATATATATATATATATATATATATATAGGGGTATAAAAGATTCACATTCACAAATCAAACTAAATCGAAAATTAACTCCTGCCACACTTTCTCTGATTGATTTATTTCGTTGTTTATTTTTGTGAACCGCAACATGCAGACAGTTTCCGCCCATTTTTCGTGCTTTTTTAGGACACTGCGCATGTGTAAAAAAACTATTAGTCAGCTGGAGTCGTGAACAGTGAAGTTCAAAACACCAGTGGGAGTTCCGTATTTTTATGTGTTAAAAAAAGAAAATGAGTTCAAAAGAGAAAGATAAAAATTCTTCCAGAGACAGTGGTATGGGTCTGTTGGACAGCGATACTGAGACCCATTCACCTTGCAAGACTTCAAATGGTTTCCAAAGGACCCATGGTGAAACCTCAGACCAGCCTAACAGTAACACTAAACAGTCTAAGAATGAGATAGGCCTAGGCCTAACTAACGTTAACGGAAATAAGCAAGAGCTGAAGCCCAGTGTTACTGTTAACAAAACAATTTCAGGGACACTACCAATACCACTGACAGTGACAGTGTGTTCAGATATAGGACTAAGTGGCAAACCCAAGGGAAGTAAAACCTTTATGAAGTCTGTTTCTGACGATAGAACACACTTGAAATCTTTCTTAACAGTTGACAATATGGCACCCCAAACAAGACAAAGATCGGTGTCTGATGTGAGACATCAAGCTTCACACGTTCGTATTTTTCAGCTTAAATATTTTGGTGAAAGAACACTTGACAAGAGGGTCACACAACCAATGATTCCATGGATTGTTGATGAAATGTGTCAGAATAAAGCAACAACGTGTGATATTTTACTGCAAATTTCTAGGAAAGGTGTACTTGGCATTTCAGAAGGAAAAGGGTCAATCATGTTTGAACATCGCTTGCATAATGTATGCCGATTTTCCCGCGGTCACAAAGTAAATTGCTTTACGTATCAGTGGAGAACAGATGTTGAAAATTCAAAAACGAAGTTGTTTGCATTCGAAGCAGCAGAATCTTCATTGGTAAGTTTTAACCAAAATTCAGCCTAAAGTTTCGGTTTATTTTTGATGAAAATGGTAGGCTACACTACATAGGCTAAACCACAGGTGTTCCTAACGTTATGGCAACCTATATGCTTACTATATTTAAAAAGAAAGTTAGGACTTTTTCTAAGGCGACTATCGAACCGTATATGAAAATTTCTTTTTTTTGACCACTCACGAATCTTAATTACACTTTTTGACTCTACTCACATTTGCTGGAGACGCCCTTCTTTGTGTATAAGCCACGGTATTTGTTAGTTTTTTCCTGATTAGATGAACTAGCGATAAATTTTATACCAAATAATCGTCAAGACAGTCTATCCGCCCAACAATATGCTGCAAACTAAAGAAATGTTTCTATGACGTAATTGAAGTGCTGCTTCTTCATGACGTCATCAGAACGTTTCTTTAGTTTGCAGCAAATTGTTGGGCAGATAGACTGTCTTGACAGTAATTTGGTAGAAAATTTATCGTTTGTACATCTAATCGGAAAAAACTAACAAATACCGTGGCTTATACACGAAGAAGGGCGTCTCCAGCAAATGTGAGTACAGTGTAGAGTCAAAAAGTGTAATTAAGATTTGTGAGTGGTCAAAAAAAAGGAATTTTCACATACGGTTTGGAAGTCGTGTTAGAAAGAGTCCTACCTTTCTTTAAATATATATATATATATATAGTAAGCACATAGGTTGCCATTACGTTAGGAACACCTGTGGGCTAAACAGTGTAGGATATTAGTGCATATGTAACTGCTTAACCCAAGTCTCAAGTTTAAAATAAATTATGCCTAATTCAGTTGAGAGAATATTTGTCTATTGCACTTGTCAATTGTGTGACTCACCCCTACACCATCGAACAAGTTGAGTCATTGCACCAAAATACATTGACGCACCCCTCGGTCACTTAGGTGACTGACATTTCTTGTGCAAATCACTCACCCAAATCACTCACCTCTGTACAAAGTCAATGGGTCTGAAGTTGACTCACTCCTGAGTCTTTCTGGTGACTGACAATTTGGTACAATGGCGCACATGTGAGTCACTTGTTCATATGTCAATGACTCACCTTTGACTGACATTGCCGGGGATAGTAAGTATGGGTGAGTCATACAACTGACAAATGCATAATAAACAAGTATTCAGTAACATACTGTACATGTAATGTAGACGATAGTGATAGAGAAAATATCTAGATTAGGCATATGATTAAATTACAAGTAACAATATTTTACATACTTAAACATCGGACCTAGGCCTAGTTATAAAACCATGATATGCCATCGTTTGGCCAAATTTTTCTTTTACTTTAACCCGTTTCTGTATGCTGACATTGTGTTATTGCTGTTGTTTACTGATCTGCGGCCTTATGAAGGTTTTTTTCTATGCACGCTAAGATAGATCAACCAGTAAATTTTTACCGGGAACTTTACACAACTGTATACTGCTTCCCTGAGAATATTCCTTAGTAAAATTTTTAAAATTTAAATTTAAGATAAATTTTAAAATTAAAAAACTAAATCTTGTTGATTATTCATGATAAAAATGTGTATTTGTTTCTTGAATCTATTTAAATGTGTATGAGTTCTTAGCTAGTCAGCTGTGTGACAACCATAAGAACTAATATGATGTCGAACATATTGTAAACAATTACAAGTGACTGAAAATTTATGACAGGCCAGTTTTCTTTAAAAAAAAGTTTACTAAGAAAACAGTGTGTGCCCGTTTACTTCTATGATCACGAACACAAATTGAAATGCGCAGTGCGTGAGCACCCGTGATTTGTTTTTGTATCGTCTTATGTATACCTGCATGAAACGAGTGGACAAATTTACACGAATAAGCAATTTGTTGTGTTGTGCATGTACTTTAGACAAGCAAGCGGTGGTAAACGGAGAAAAAAAAATTCTGACAGCCTTTTAAAAAATTGATATTTTGTGACGGGTTTAGGACTTTTAAGTTCATACAAAGTCTATTAACAATATTTTGAACAGCAAATAAATTTTAGAGCCTTTTCGTGAAGGATATCTTTATCATTTTGAGGAACATGAATAAGAAGTATTCCAGTGAAGCGGCCCATTTTCAATTTTCATTGGATTGCATAGGTATACTGCCTAGCTACATAGGACCATACAATTTAGAGCAACAGTTTGTGCACAGGTAAATTACAATGTCTCGAGGGGACTATACTAGCCCACATTTATCAGAGATCCGTGTTTATGGAGGATACAATGTGGTGAGAGCCTCAGCTGAGAAATTTGTTTCAACAAGTTTTAACTATGTTTCGTTGTTCAAAGATGAACTAGACATCCCACCCACTTCAGTGCATTATGAGGAGGGCCTCCCCTGTGATTTAAGTTTGAGAAAGTCTTCAAACCCCTACAGTTGTAGCTTGATCCAGAAAGGGGCAGGGTGTCACTAACCAAAGGGGCAGGGTGTCACTAACCAAAGGGGCAGGTTGCCACTAACCAAAGGGGCAGGGCTAGGGCGTCACTAACCAAAGGGGCAGGGCGTCACTAACCAAAGGGGCAGGGTGTCACTAACCAAAGGGGCAGGGTGTCACTAACCAAAGGGGAAGGGTGTCACTAACCAAAGGGGAAGGGTGTCACTAACCAAAGGGGAAGGGTGTCACTAACCAAAGGGTCAGGGTGTCACTAACCTAAGGGGCAGGGTGTCACTAACCAAAGGGGAAGGGTGTCACTAACCAAAGGGGCAGGGTGTCACTAACCAAAGGGGAAGGGTGTCACTAACCAAAGGGGCAGGGTGTCACTAACCAAAGGGGCAGGGTGTCACTAACCAAAGGGGCAGGGTGTCACTAACCAAAGGGGCAAGGTGTCACTAACCTAAGGGGCAGGGTGTCACTAACCAAATGGGCAGGGTGTCACTAACCTAAGGGGCAGGGTGTCACTAACCAAATGGGCAGGTTGTCACTAACCAAAGGGGCAGGGTGTCACTAACCAAAGGGGCAGGGTGTCACTAACCAAAGGGGCAAGGTGTCACTAACCAAAGGGGCATTTATACGGCATCAGATTGAGGGAAATGTAATCAATACAACAAGTAATGTTTCTGCATCTTTTTTGTTGTAAACCTGTAATGAAGAGAAGGCAAAATACTTTGCAAAAGTATGTTTTTATAAACATAATTTGGAGTGCTTAGTGAAAAGGGGGAGGGTGGAGGCAATGATGGATGGGCAGGGTGGAACACCTCTGTCTGATGTCTGTAATTTTTTGACAAATAAATATTATACAATTTGATTTGATCATTTTTTTTGTCTGAGAATAAAAACCTGTTGAGACGATCTAATTAGGTCCAAATGGATCTGAATCAATGGGACTACTGTTAGTAGTACTGTGATTTTACACTGAGAAAAATATGAAATTCTGTACTGTACAGTTTAAACATTTCTCATTTGATACTTTCTTTGGAGAGTATACTGCACTGTTATACTGAAAGTCTGCACACATGTACAGGGAATTTAAATTAACTGATACTGTATGTGTTGTTATTGGAACCATTATTTATAGTCTATACCCCATGATGTGGTCATATCAATTATATACCCCATGATGTGATCATATGAATTGCCTTATGTTATCTGTTGAACCTTGGCCCCTTTACTGTACCTTGGTTATAGCAGTTCTCTTACTGTATCAAGCTCTGATCCAAAAATACAACCTTTTGTTTGTATGTTCATTATCTGCTTTTCAGGACAATAAACATCATAATGTGAGCTAGTATCTAATAATTTCTCATCATTTACATGCAAACACCTCGGGGAGGTAGAATCATTTGTATGATCTGAACTATGATATACATTAGTTACTAATATATTTATCCAGGCCCATTGGAGACTGGTCTTTCCTCCACATCGTGTTTGTATTGGTTAGACTGGTCTTTCCTCCACATCGTGTTTGTAGGTTAGACTGGTCTTTCCTCCACATCGTGTTTGTATTGGTTAGACTGGTCTTTCCTCCACATCGTGTTTGTATTGGTTAGACTGGTCTTTCCTCCACATGGTGTTTGTATTGGTTAGACTGGTCTTTTCTCCACATGGTGTTTGTATTGGTTAGACTGGTCTTTCCTCCACATGGTGTTTGTATTGGTTAGACTGGTCTTTCCTCCACATGGTGTTTGTATTGGTTAGACTGGTCTTTCCTCCACATGGTGTTTGTATTGGTTAGACTGGTCTTTTCTCCACATCGTGTTTGTATTGGTTAGACTGGTCTTTCCTCCACATGGTGTTTGTATTGGTTAGACTGGTCTTTCCTCCACATCGTGTTTGTATTGGTTAGACTGGTCTTTCCTCCACATCGTGTTTGTATTGGTTAGACTGGTCTTTCCTCCACATCGTGTTTGTATTGGTTAGACTGGTCTTTCCTCTACATCGTGTTTGTATTGGTTAGACTGGTCTTTCCTCCACATGGTGTTTGTATTGGTTAGACTGGTCTTTCCTCCACATCGTGTTTGTATTGGTTAGACTGGTCTTTCCTCCACACCGTGTTTGTATTGGTTAGACTGGTCTTTCCTCCACATCGTGTTTGTATTGGTTAGACTGGTCTTTCCTCCACATCGTGTTTGTATTGGTTAGACTGGTCTTTCCTCCACATCGTGTTTGTATTGGTTAGACTGGTCTTTCCTCCACATGGTGTTTGTATTGGTTAGACTGGTCTTTCCTCCACATCGTGTTTGTATTGGTTAGACTGGTCTTTCCTCCACATGGTGTTTGTATTGGTTAGACTGGTCTTTCCTCCACATGGTGTTTGTATTGGTTAGACTGGTCTTTCCTCCACATGGTGTTTGTATTGGTTAGACTGGTCTTTCCTCCACATCGTGTTTGTATTGGTTAGACTGGTCTTTCCTCCACATGGTGTTTGTATTGGTTAGACTGGTCTTTCCTCCACATGGTGTTTGTATTGGTTAGACTGGTCTTTCCTCCACATCGTGTTTGTATTGGTTAGACTGGTCTTTCCTCCACATCGTGTTTGTATTGGTTAGACTGGTCTTTCCTCCACATCGTGTTTGTATTGGTTAGACTGGTCTTTCCTCCACATCGTGTTTGTATTGGTTAGACTGGTCTTTCCTCCACATCGTGTTTGTATTGGTTAGACTGGTCTTTCCTCCACATGGTGTTTGTATTGGTTAGACTGGTCTTTCCTCTACATCGTGTTTGTATTGGTTAGACTGGTCTTTCCTCCACATGGTGTTTGTATTGGTTAGACTGGTCTTTCCTCCACATGGTGTTTGTATTGGTTAGACTGGTCTTTCCTCCACATGGTGTTTGTATTGGTTAGACTGGTCTTTCCTCCACATAGTGTTTGTATTGGTTAGACTGGTCTTTCCTCCACATCGTGTTTGTATTGGTTAGACTGGTCTTTCCTCTACATCGTGTTTGTATTGGTTAGACTGGTCTTTCCTCCACATCGTGTTTGTATTGGTTAGACTGGTCTTTCCTCTACATCGTGTTTGTATTGGTTAGACTGGTCTTTCCTCCACATGGTGTTTGTATTGGTTAGACTGGTCTTTCCTCCACATGGTGTTTGTATTGGTTAGACTGGTCTTTCCTCCACATGGTGTTTGTATTGGTTAGTTAGACTGGTCTTTCCTCCACATGGTGTTTGTATTGGTTAGACTGGTCTTTCCTCCACATGGTGTTTGTATTGGTTAGACTGGTCTTTCCTCCACATGGTGTTTGTATTGGTTAGACTGGTCTTTCCTCTACATCGTGTTTGTATTGGTTAGACTGGTCTTTCCTCCACATGGTGTTTGTATTGGTTAGACTGGTCTTTCCTCCACATCGTGTTTGTATTGGTTAGACTGGTCTTTCCTGCACATGGTGTTTGTATTGGTTAGACTGGTCTTTCCTCCACATGGTGTTTGTATTGGTTAGACTGGTCTTTTCTCCACATCGTGTTTGTATTGGTTAGACTGGTCTTTCCTCCACATGGTGTTTGTATTGGTTAGACTGGTCTTTCCTCCACATGGTGTTTGTATTGGTTAGACTGGTCTTTCCTCCACATGGTGTTTGTATTGGTTAGACTGGTCTTTCCTCCACATGGTGTTTGTATTGGTTAGACTGGTCTTTCCTCCACATCGTGTTTGTATTGGTTAGACTGGTCTTTCCTCCACATCGTGTTTGTATTGGTTAGACTGGTCTTTCCTCCACATCGTGTTTGTATTGGTTAGACTGGTCTTTCCTCCACATCGTGTTTGTATTGGTTAGACTGGTCTTTCCTCCACATGGTGTTTGTATTGGTTAGACTGGTCTTTCCTCCACATGGTGTTTGTATTGGTTAGACTGGTCTTTCCTCCACATGGTGTTTGTATTGGTTAGACTGGTCTTTCCTCCACATCGTGTTTGTATTGGTTAGACTGGTCTTTCCTCCACATCGTGTTTGTATTGGTTAGACTGGTCTTTCCTCCACATCGTGTTTGTATTGGTTAGACTGGTCTTTCCTCCACATCGTGTTTGTATTGGTTAGACTGGTCTTTCCTCCACATCGTGTTTGTATTGGTTAGACTGGTCTTTCCTCCACATCGTGTTTGTATTGGTTAGACTGGTCTTTCCTCCACATCGTGTTTGTATTGGTTAGACTGGTCTTTCCTCCACATCGTGTTTGTATTGGTTAGACTGGTCTTTCCTCCACATCGTGTTTGTATTGGTTAGACTGGTCTTTCCTCCACATCGTGTTTGTATTGGTTAGACTGGTCTTTCCTCCACATCGTGTTTGTATTGTTTGTTAGACTGGTCTTTCCTCCACATCGTGTTTGTATTGGTTAGACTGGTCTTTCCTCCACATCGTGTTTGTATTGGTTAGACTGGTCTTTCCTCCACATCGTGTTTGTATTGGTTAGACTGGTCTTTCCTCCACATCGTGTTTGTATTGGTTAGACTGGTCTTTCCTCCACATCGTGTTTGTATTGGTTAGACTGGTCTTTCCTCCACATCGTGTTTGTATTGGTTAGACTGGTCTTTCCTCCACATCGTGTTTGTATTGGTTAGACTGGTCTTTCCTCCACATCGTGTTTGTATTGGTTAGACTGGTCTTTCCTCCACATGGTGTTTGTATTGGTTAGACTGGTCTTTTCTCCACATCGTGTTTGTATTGGTTAGACTGGTCTTTCCTCCACATCGTGTTTGTATTGGTTAGACTGGTCTTTCCTCCACATGGTGTTTGTATTGGTTAGACTGGTCTTTCCTCCACATGGTGTTTGTAGGTTAGACTGGTCTTTCTTCCACATCGTGTTTGTATTGGTTAGACTGGTCTTTCCTCCACATGGTGTTTGTATTGGTTAGACTGGTCTTTCCTCCACATCGTGTTTGTATTGGTTAGACTGGTCTTTCCTCCACATCGTGTTTGTATTGGTTAGACTGGTCTTTCCTCCACATCGTGTTTGTATTGGTTAGACTGGTCTTTCCTCCACATCGTGTTTGTATTGGTTAGACTGGTCTTTCCTCCACATGGTGTTTGTATTGGTTAGACTGGTCTTTCCTCCACATCGTGTTTGTATTGGTTAGACTGGTCTTTCCTCCACATGGTGTTTGTATTGGTTAGACTGGTCTTTCCTCCACATCGTGTTTGTATTGGTTAGACTGGTCTTTCCTCCACATGGTGTTTGTATTGGTTAGACTGGTCTTTCCTCCACATCGTGTTTGTATTGGTTATACTGGTCTTTCCTCCACATCGTGTTTGTATTGGTTAGACTGGTCTTTTCTCCACATCGTGTTTGTATTGGTTAGACTGGTCTTTACTCCACATCGTGTTTGTATTGGTTAGACTGGTCTTTCCTCCACATCGTGTTTGTATTGGTTAGACTGGTCTTTGCCTCCACATCGTGTTTGTATTGGTTAGACTGGTCTTTCCTCCACATGGTGTTTGTATTGGTTAGACTGGTCTTTCCTCCACATGGTGTTTGTATTGGTTAGACTGGTCTTTCCTCCACATGGTGTTTGTATTGGTTAGACTGGTCTTTCCTCCACATCGTGTTTGTATTGGTTAGACTGGTCTTTCCTCCACATGGTGTTTGTACATGTGTTTTGGTTAGACTGGTCTTTCCTCCACATCGTGTTTGTATTGCTTAGACTGGTCTTTCCTCCACATCGTGTTTGTATTGGTTAGACTGGTCTTTCCTCCACATCGTGTTTGTATTGGTTAGACTACAAGTCTCAGTCCAAGCCATAGGAATTTAAACATTCAAAATATTTGTAATAAGGATGGAAAACCGTGCAAACCTGCAGGTTCAATTTCAGAGTAGAAAATACATCATGATAAAAAGAGGCTCATTACAAATAAGTACAAAATGTGACAATGTCCCTCCCTTTACATTTACTGTAGGGCTCCTTCACAAACAACCTTGTCTCCCTATTGTCAGGTTTCTTCCAAAAAGCATAAGTAATATTGACGTGGTCAGAGTAAAGAAAACAATATTAATAAGACAATGCGCACAAACCACCTAAACTAGGTGCCCAAGGCGCCATACAATAAATACAAAAATACAAAATAATTATAAAACAAAACAACAATTATTGACTATTGACAAAAGCATTAGACATTAAGTAAGTCTTTAAATTCTGTTTAAAGGAACCAATAGTAATGGAAGACAAAGAAAGTCAACGACATCCTTGATTTTAGGAATGTTGTAAATTAAAATACATTATTTATCAGAATAGGCAATTATGGCATTTAAACTTTGTTTCAGGTATTAAAATCATTGCAAGTGCAGTACAGTGCAGTGTGTGAACACCTTAGTTAGGTGTGGCAACACCTTCCAGAATATGGTGTTCGTTACCATCAGTGATATCATTCCCCAGAAGATATATACATTCAATCCTTTGTATTTTCATACTGTTTTATGTGAATTTAAAGCTTATTTTGTGCAATAGAGATCGAAATACATCCAAAATAGATTAGTCTAACTGTTTGAACTGATTAATAAAAATTTTAGACACCGTAACACCGTTACATACAATGTAACACCTGTCACATACAATGTGACACCCGTTACAATGTGACACCCATCACATACAATGTGACACCCGTCACATACAATGTGACACCCGTCACATACAATGTGACAACTGTCACATACACTGTGACACCCGTCACATACAATGTGATGCCCGTCACATACAATGTGACACCCGTCACATACAATGTGACGCCCGTCAAATACAATGTGACGCCCGTCACATACAATGTGACGCCCGTCACATACAATGTGACGCCCGTCACATACAATGTGACGCCCGTCACATACAATGTGACGCCCGTCACATACAATGTGACGCCCGTCACATACAACGTGACACCCGTCACATACAATGTGACACCTGTCACATACAATGTGACACCCGCCACATACAATGTGACACCCGTCACATACAATGTGACACCCGTCACATACAATGTAATACCCGTCACAATAATTATTCTAGTGCCAAAATTCTTAAGGCTTGTTGAATTCCTTAGCTTTTATGTTTTATTAGAATAAAGTTGCAACTTTTTTGATTACAAGTTGCTAATTGCTTTTTTAACATCACAGACTTTTGTACTCATCAAATTTTAAAAACTTGTCTGTTTTCACGTATCACCCGTCATGCATGTTTGCTCGCCTCAGTCTTGTCTGTTGTATCATTTGTCTGACTTCCAAGTAGAAGCTTACTGTATATACTGTAGTATACCTAGGGATGGTACTGTATTGGGATAATAACAGGTACTATTTGAGATAAATTATTCTGTAGTTCAGAAATTGTCTCTGAATCGTAACACTCGTCACACGGAATTGACAATATGCCTGTTTGCATCATACTTTACATGTTATTTTTCAGTTATTGTGTACAGTACATGCATATGTTGTCAACAGGTTATCACTAATGTGCATGCCTCAATGTGAAAATTCTACAAAAACTTGTAAACACATCGCACACATGTCATATGTGGTACACTGTAGGTGTGTTATGGTCCGTATGTGTGACTTATTGGTTTGGTAGCGATGTCATGTAGGTGGGGCTTTATGTAAAATTCTTTAAACAGTGATAAATGTGCAACCGTATTTATGTTTTGCATCATACAAGTGTTGTGAACGGTTTATTTTATTGATATGCATGGTGGGCATGGATTATGAACATGTGCTTTTAGCATATTTTATGATATGCAATGGCAGTAAGTATAAAACTTTAAAATCAACAAGCAATGAAATAATGCATCAGAACCACTAAACAGTCATGTTTTCTGGTTACATTTAGCTATAAAAATACTGTACTAGCTTGTTGCTCGTATTGATCAGACTGACATGAAACTGAATTGTGAGAAAGATAAATGCATCCTAATACATCTTCATTAGATATGTTTTTATTATTAGACAGGCCCCTATTTTTAGCTTTTTCAAAGGGTTGCTGCATCCTGCCTTCTTTTCCTACACCCTGCCCCTTATTTCTTCCACCTGCCTCTCATTACTTCCACCCTTTCCCTTATTACTTCCACCCTGCCCATTATTACTTCTACCCTGCCCCTTATTACATCCACCCTGCCCCTTATTACATCCACCCTGCCCCTTATTACTTCCACCCTGCCCCTTATTACTTTCACCCTGCCCCTTATTACTTCCATCCTGCCCCCTACTACTTCTATCCTGCCCCTTGTTATTTCTACCCGGCCCTTATTACCCCTACTCTGTCCATTATTACCTCTACCCTGCCCCTTATTCCTTATTACCTCTACCCTGCCCCTTATTACCTCTACCCTGCCCCTTATTACTTCTACCCTGCCCCTTTTACCTCCACCCTGCCCCTTATTACTTCCACCCTGCCCCTTGTTACTTCTACCCTGCCCCTTATTACTTCTATCCTGTCCCTTATAACCTCTACCCTGCCCCTTATTACCTCTACCCTGCCCCTTATTACCTCTACCCTGCCCCTTATTACTTCTACCCTGCCCCCGACATTACTCTACCCTGTCCTCATTACCTCTAATCTGCCCATTATTACCTCTACCCAGCCCCTTATTACTTCCACCTGCCCCTTATTACCTCTACCCTGCCCCTTATTACCTCTACCCTGCCCCTTATTACCTCTACCCTTTCCCTTATTACCTTTACCCTGCCCTTTACTATCTCTACTCTGTCCCTTATTACCTCTACCCTGCCCCTTATTACCTCTACCCTGCCCCTTATTACCTCTACCCTGCCCCTTATTACATCTACCCTGTCCCTTATTACTTCCACCCTTCCCCTTATTCACAAAACCTCTACATTTTGTTCCTGTACTCAATAAGCTACTTATGGGAATAAATTCTACTTTCCTGTTATGGTGTTTGCAGTGCCCAAATATGCAAGGAGGCAGATGGTATACAGTAGAGCTGTGAACGTTTAGGGATTTTAGTAAACGTGTACACGCCAAAAAAAGCAAGCGTGTATCGTGTACACGAGTTTAGTACCGTCATTTTCGGAAATACACCAAAATTGCTCCAAAACTATGAGGCGAAGTAAAAAAATCGCGCAACTAGTATGGCAAAAGTACTGACTGCATTGCCCAAATAGACGCTGAGTTTTGCTTTCCAAATCGTAAAAAATTTACTTCTACAGTACAAATCATCATTTTTAGGGAAAATGTGCATGGAAATTCAGTTAAGAAAGAAGAGATAACTTCCTTTCAATGTCATTTAAACTCAACATCGCATAACTTGTTTTTCCTATTCGCTACGGCTTTCAAAGTTCTGTGAAAATCTTGCATACTGAGGCCTATGATATACCTCGCCGTAAAACATTTCAAAACTACGCCACCACCACCAGGAAGTTCTTGAAATATTAGTCCTCTCGAAAAAGTGGCCGCCTTATTTGCGAAGCATGCAGAATTTCAGCTTTGTTAAAACCTTTTTCTGTTTATTTATTATGCAATATTTTTTCTTTCTTGCAAAATTTATTTGACTCATCAGGTAATATTTACATGTAAATGTACTGATTGTCACGATTCAAGTGTTTTTGGGTCGATGAAACGGGCCTTGATTGCGTGGGATTTAAAGCCTTATGGCCTAACGCTAGGCCTATTGTTAGTTTCACTGTTTACTGCTGCACATTCGCGGTGCATTTTACAAGTTAAATTACTCAGTTTTCGGGGAAATCAAAGTGCATAATATCCCCATTCATTAAAGATTACTGCGCATTTGTGATTCGCACATTTAAAAAAGATTATGCTAATCGGGTTTACAGTTTGTAAAAAATCATTGATTGGAATTTTGTCAGCCGAATGTGTGTGTGATTTGAATTATGAATATTGATTTTTAACGGCACGACACTAGGCCTATGTATAAAAAACGATTACTCGCAATGAAATATTTAGTAAACGTTTACAAGATTTGCGAGCGTGTAGCGAGTACACGCTAAACGGTCACAGCTCTAGTATAAAGTACACACATTCTGTCATGTTGTATTGATTTCTGTCTTATTTATTACATTTGAAGTATCCCGGTGACCATGTTGCATTCAACTATGTGCTGTGTAGTGCCCTTTTTGGTCACTGGCACTGGAGGTGCTCCTTTCTGGATCAAGCTACAGTACATGTAGGGATTTGTTAGAAGGCCACATTATACATTTATTTGATTATAATAGACATGAAAAACCTAATCTTAAGTGGTACCTCCTGGGTCTAGTTCTTTGTACTGATGTACCATGTCTCTTACCATGATTCCAAGCATATGCATCTTTTGGTAATACTTAACCACATGGTACAAATTTGATATCAACAAAACACAGTGGGTGGTGCCATTATACAACGTTGCAAACAGCATAATGACATAAAAGCTGATTTTTGTGTGGATACCTAATACCAGGAGTTGTTGCTAATACAGATGCAAAGTATTATTTGCACAGTCCATAGTAGCCTTGATCAGTAGCTTCCTGTTTTTGTTTCATTTCATTATAAAATAGCAAGCAAAATCCTCATGTAGAGCTACTGTACAGTAACTGTAAATGCTAGATTTCTGACTGTTTATGAATAGAATTATGTCATGGATTTCATTACTGTAAATCCAGACCAAACAATTTAGCACAGTATTCCGAGATTCTTGTGTAACTCCATCAAAATAATTTATCTTGTGGTTAATACTATGTTACAGTAACAATCTCAATAATGTTCAGTGGTTGTGAAAAGCAGAAAATTTCTTCTGACTCAAATACCATGACAGGAGCTTCATAAAACCAGGGAGCTACAGTAGCTGTCCATGACAGGAGCTTCATAGAACCAGGGAGCTACAGTAGCTGTCCATGACAGGAGCTTCATAAAACCAGGGAGCTACAGTAGCTGTCCATGACAGGAGCTTCATAGAACCAGGGAGCTACAGTAGCTGTCCATGACAGGAGCTTCATAGAACCAAGAAGCTACAGTAGCTGTCCATGACAGGAGCTTTATAGAACCAGGGAGCTACAATAGCTGTCCATGACAGGAGCTTTATAGAACCAGGGAGCTACAGTAGCTGTCCATGACAGGAGCTTCATAGAACCAAGGAGCTACAGCAGCTGTCCATGACAGGAGCTTCATAGAACCAGGAAGCTACAGTAGCTGTCCATGACAGGAGCTTCATAGAACCAGGGAGCTACAGTAGCTGTACAAGATAGAACCCCCTTAACATTTTTCTTAGCTTTTGAACATAACTTTCAGTAGTTGGATTGGATGCAATAAAAAGTGAGTCGCTCTTGAATTTGTATAAACCCAGTTTGTATGTTAGTCCACAGGGGTCAAATGAAAAAAAAAATTACCACTACACAGAACAGTGCTGTTTTGAAAAATACCATTCTGCATTCAAATTTCACTGTTCCAACATTTTTGTCAATTAAAAAGCAAATTCCTTGCTTTAAATTAGATGTAATACACACCTTTTTGTCATAATATACCTGTAAGAGAAACAAGAAATAATAGTCAGGAGACTGCTGTGCATGTGTCCAAAATCTAAGCCAAGTAAGGCTGTAATACTGTATGTAATAGAACTCATGATAGTTGTGTTAGTTACCACATGCAAACACAGACAGTATCAGGGATGTGAGTGAGACATAAGAAATTCTTTTGGAGATTATGAATATGTAGCACAAATTATTACATCTTTGGTAAATGACACGAAGGAGTAAAAGACAGGGGAGGGAAGGCAATTTGACCATATCACGTGCTGGAAAATATATTTTCCCAACAAAAAAACAACTTAAAAGGAGGAAAATGAATTCATGGGGATGTTTGAACATAAAAATATGCTTCTAACAAAAGTTATGAGCGGTTTTGTATGAATTATAATGTGTGGGCCAATGAGTAATTCCAACCTCTTCCGGCAGAATATGGAAGTTATACACAGTCAATTTGACCACACTTCGTGGTGAAAACTTAATATTTTATCAAAATAAGACACAAAATAAATGTGGTTACTTACAAAGTTCATCTTAATAATCGTCTTGCATCCTATAACATTAATTTCTCGGAATTATCACGCACGCAAATCACTGTTTCCAGTTATTTATTCTATAATGGAGCACTTTTCAAGCAAGCATTAATATTCCCCGACAGATATATCCGCTGTTAGTAAGCAAATCCCCAACTAAGCTTAGCTCAGGATCCTGGGGGCTGTTATTTTGACAGCTCCGTAGTAAGCCTGAGAAAGAAACTGCCCAGGAAAACTGTTCCCCATGTACTGTACAGTAGTATGTACTGAATTGCTTTCCATGTGCAACGTGTACTGACATACTTCTAGAGCTGTAAATGTTTAGGGATTTTAGTAAACGTACACGCCAAAAAAAAAAACAAGTGTGTATCGTTTACACATGTTTAGTACCGTAATTTTTGGAAGTACACCAAAATTGCTCCAATTTACAATGCTAAGTAAAAATTGCGCAACCAGTATGGCAAAAGTATTGACCCCATTGCCCAAATAGACACTTGGATTTTTGTTTTCCAAATCGTGAAAAGTGCATGTCTACAGTATAAATCATAATTTTTATAGAAAATGTGCATGGAAATTTGGTTAAGAAAGAAGAGAAAAGTTCCCTTCAATGTCATTTAATCTTAACATCTCTTAACTTTTTTGCCGTACTCGCTAGAACTTTGAGTAAAAATCTTGGATACTGTGATACCTTGGCGCCTCCCCATAATCAATTTTAAAACCGCAGAAATACAGTTTTTCAGTCCTCTTAAAATGGCTGCCATCTTTGCAAAACCTTTTTTTGGTTGTTTATTTTGCAATATTTTGTCTTTCTTATTTGACTCATCAGGTAATGTTTACATATAAATGATCTGATCACCACGATTAAAGAATTTTCAGTGTATTTTGTATTTTGTGGTCAATTTTACCGTTTGTAAAATGGATCTTGACAGAGTGAGATCAAAACCTATTGTGATGTTATTGTCAGTTTCAGTGGCCCCGATCTATGATTGATTGCGCCAGTAATTGCAGGGAACGAAAGGTTTTTCATACTTTAAAGAAAATATTTGTTACGAGGATTTTATTCTTGAACACGCGTTTTATGAACAGAAAATAATATATTGCAGGATGTTGATGTTATATGTTTGAAGAAGAAAAAAATAACTGTTCCTGCTTCATTTGGAACAGTGGGAATTTTGATCCTTCGTCCATGTGACAGGCTATCCCCTGCCTACATAAGCCGCTCCTCCCCTCTTCTGTAACGTGTTTGTGAGTTTGGGCTGTGCCAACTATATTCTTACATTTTTCTTTTATCCTTGTTTCCAAAGTTATTAGGGGAAATTAAGATAGAAAATGATTTCCTAAAGATAATAATATTTATTCTGTCAAAGAGCCTTAATTGGCAGTTTCCGGTACGTAGTGTAGTTTTAAGTATTACCCTGAACTTGGAACGTGATACTGAAGCAAACACTCCAGGACAAACATCCTGCAAGCTGTGTTTGCTTAAAGGAGCTCTGTGAGATCATGAAAGGGCATCTTGTTTTGATACTGTAGGTTAGGAATTTTAAAGTAACACAGGTCTAATTTTTGATACTCTTATTGTTGAAAAAATACTGAAGTACTGTATTCAGAAGAAATAATTATGATTAATTTGAACAATTGTATCAAAGATTTTCAGTACCACCACATGCATGTAAAGTGTGTTTAAATATTCTTGAAACTCAAGATAAATACCCCCTCCACCTTTTCAACCACCAGCTGCTTTACAGTTGCTGGCAGAAAGTCTCTTTAAGGGTTTATTTACATAGTAGTGGACCTTTGAAAAGTTGGATTTGAAGATATCACTGGCAAATATAGCTTGGGCAACAGGGTTTGTCTTAACGACAAATTTGTTGTATATTACGCTATGGCTGAAATTTCTTACGACACATGTTGTACTTGCATCCTAAAATTTAGATACAGCATGTGAATTTTACGCCAGAGTTTTTCATTAACTTAAATTAAAATCTTACCTCTCTGATGCGATTGAAAGTTTTATTTCACTCAAAAATGTTTTTGAATTACTAACAAATTTAATAAAAAAAAATGACACAACTACGACTTACGAAAATGGCCAAATGATTCAACATGTCTGTACAAGTACTGTACATAAACATAGGCAAGTACTAAAACTATACGACTTATTTAAAACGCCAAATGATTCAACATGTCTGTACAATTACTGTTATTTCTAAATACTAGATTCCTGCTTGTGTTAATTAAAGTTTAATGCTGAGACAAGAGTGTTTATATATACACATTTAATGCACTGGGCAAAAGACTAGCTTGAGTGGAATGGCTTGACTTTTGAAGGGGGCCATTCGTGAGTGCAAGTCCTTTAAACAGTGCAATAAATGCGTATGTAAACACAATTCAAAAACATTCATCCTTTTATACAATTTCCGTTAGATTGTTTAAAGTGCATGGAAAAGAAGAAAAGGTTACATACATTTTTTTGCTTTATTGAGAAATTTACCTGTGTAAAAATGGACTGAACCAAGTTCTCCAGTTAGTGCATCACTGAGATTTAATGCACTTGTCATGACAATGCAAATACCCAAAGAAATTTTATAATTGATTTTCAATACAAAAGCAGCAAAATTGTAAGTATTAAGATATCAAGTGTACACCTCACTGTTATTGTTGGCAAGTATGCAGCCACCATGTGTACACCTCACTGTTATTGTTGGCAACTATGCAGCCACCCTTTAAGATATCGTGTGTACACCTCACTGTTATTGTTGGCAACTATGAAGCCACCCTTTAAGATATCATGTGTACACCTCACTGTTATTGTTGGCAACTATGCAGCCACCCTTTAAGATATCATGTGTACACTCACTGTTACTGTTGGCAACTATGCAGCCACCCTTTAAGATATCATGTGTACACCTCACTGTTATTGTTGGCAACTATGCAGCCACCCTTTAAGATATCATGTGTACACTCACTGTTACTGTTGGCAACTATGCAGCCACCCTTTAAGATATCATGTGTACACCTCACTGTTATTGTTGGCAACTATGAAGCCACTCTTTAACCCTTACTCTAAGGTTCCAAAAATAGAATAAGCTATTTCTGAAATTTTTGGAAAAGGATTTTTCAGCACTTTCTGTTCCATTTGTACCAAAACAAGTTCGACTTTTATGAAAGCTAACATGTTGAACTTTCCAAAAATGTGCATATTTCAACTCAAATATGCAAATTAGGTCATTGAATTAGCATATTAGGTCTCCAAACATTTGATCTTTATGACACGCTTGTGCCTTGTGGCTAAATAGCAAAAAATATGGATAGAATTTCTGAATCGTCCTTGAAAGACCTTTCATTTGATACTATTCATGGATTTTTAGGAATCAGAAGGAAAAAATGACGCAAATTTGGCACATTTTAACCTAAAAATTATCCCTCGATTCTGTGAATAATCTATCTAATAGTGTATGGCACTAAATTTTCCAAAAAAATGCTTTTTCCCCTTATAAGATGTCCAAAACTAATAGAATGCAGAAAAACAAGATGTTTACATCATCATTTGCAAAAAATAGAATAAGAAATTATGCAAATGATATGCAAATTAGGTCATTTACCTCATTTATTATGCACAAAACTGTTTTTTGTTTATTTCTGACCCAATTTCAGCCATTACAAGCTTCACAGCTACTTTTATGTTGATAGACTATGCTGAATATCTATTAGACACTTACTTCTGTTCATTCCACATGCAATTCATAAGAAATGTTTGCCGAAAAGGTCCAAATTTGTAAAGTCTTCTGCTATACCTTGTTGCTGCAAATAGAATAAAAAAAATTGCAACTATATTCATTCAACTTACTTTAGTTTGGTCTTCCCATAACCAGTTACCGAAGACCTCGTGTCGATCCCGGTCACTCTCCACCAGTACTTCCCACAGATGATAGTCTTTATCGGCTGCAGGGATGACCTTCGACCGTTGTATCTCCTGCAGCTGAGTGTTCCGCTCTTCCTCCCTGGTTTTGAGGGCAGCTTTTTCCGCTGCAGTCTGATTTTCTTTGAGTGGTGATGGTGGCGAGACTGCAGCGAAGGCCTGGAAGAGGGGCCTGGGCTCATCTTCAACGGTCTGTCCTCTTCCTCTTGGGTTGGGGAGTAGCGGCGGCTCGTCCTCTTCAAGCATACGCATAACATGTTATCGCATAACAATATTATTGTGGGTTTCTAACCTGCCCCCCACAATTTTGTGGTAACCGTGAGGACAGACTTTTTCAGCCGGGAAGCCCTTGGGTACATACAGGGGTCCAAAATGTTTGTTTTATCGATCTAGTAATCACCACAACAGTGGCATAGCCAGGAAAAGGGATCATGGTCCCAAAAATGGGGCATCAAAATAATGTACTGGTACTAGGCCTATATACAAGCATTTTCCTCTAAATGGGCCTGGGGCACCCTCAACATGTGTATTTTGCCCTAACATGGGACCCCTACTCCACTTTCCCCCATAAAATTGTGATTTCGGCCCCTGAAATAATGGAACTTTGATTTTGTGAAATTGGGAATACACATATTTCAGTAGGCCTAAATTTACAATATTGCCATTGGGAAATACATATATTTCAGTCCCATTTAGAAATGTTATTATTGGGGTTCAGCTTTCATTTGTTTCATCCGGCTATTATAGAAAGGACCTAAATCCTTTTTTATATGTGATTTTAGTGTCCCTTTTACTTGTTTATCGTAATAAGCAAAAATCCTCGCTAATTTATCATTAGAATTATATAAGCCTTATTTTATTACTACACATTTACAATGTAGTACTTTCGCTATTTTTGGAAGAAAACACTCACCAACTCAGAAATTTGGAACAAATCGCTATCCATCTCAGCAGGCTCTATATTCTCCTCTTCCTCAATCTGGTCGAGTTCTGGTACATCTTCTTCATCAGAAGTACCTTCCGACCTCTCTGAATTATCATTATTCTGAAAGAAAACATAGGAGTCAGAAGGCACGCTCGACGTTGTATCTCGCCATTTTGTGATGTCGAATGCTAAGAAAAAAAAAAAAAAAGAAAAAAAGGATGCAAATTGACGCCATCATCAGAGACCTTTTAGGCATGTAGAGGGGGTGCATCTGTTGGTGTAATAGTTGGTCTGAACGATCTATTTCTCCTCTACCCGTAGAGATTTTGAAAATTCCAATACAATATTTGGGCCATTTTTTTTATGATTTTTGATCAAAAAGGCCAAAATGGCCCAAAATCACAATTTGGGCATATTTTCTCCGAAAAAAACACAAACATTGACCAAGTACAAGTAAAAATCGTAGCAACCAACAATTTAAACCATCTTTATACTTTACCTGAAGAAAAAAATAGAAAAAATATTCATGTATGACATTTGTCTTTAAAAAAAGAAAAAAACCTAGTTTTTTAAAAATGCACTTTTTTGTAACGATTTTACTCAAAAAATTTCAATCGAAATCCCCAACAAAATAACCATATTATGAAAGATTGATTTAATCTGGTTTGTATGAACTTATTTGCAGCTCTATAGGATTTTAGGAAGGTACTCAAAAATGTTTGGAAAAGGGATCGTAACTGTCACGGTCACCGTGACGCTGGTAGAGTAAGGGTTAAGATATCATGTGTACACCTCACTGTTATTGTTGGCAACTGTGTACACCTCACTGTTATTGTTGGCAACTATGCAGCCACCCTTTAAGATATCATGTGTACACCCCACTGTTATTGTTGGCAACTATGAAGCCACCCTTTAAGATATCGTGTGTACACCTCACTGTTATTGTTGGCAACTATGCAGCCACCCTTTAAGATATCATGTGTACACCTTACTGTTATTGTTGGCAACTATGAAGTCACCCTGTAAGATATGTGTACATCTTACGGTTACTATTGGCAACTGCAGCCACCCTTTAGAATTTGTTTCTTTCCTGTAACCCCACCCATTCAACAAAATTCCCTCTCAATATTTTTTAAATTATCAGTGTAATAGAAATATTTTAGCATATTAAAAAGGTACAGAAAATGTTTGAACTGATTCAAAATTAGCTTGCCTACCAGTAGCCAACAACCCAACTCTAGACAAGAAACAATTCAACAATTTCTTATGGATGGTAGGAACTTACTATTGAATTGATTTTGAATGTTCATTGAATTGATTTTCAATGTTCTGTACAGTATTATGTTCTGTACAGTGATGCCATTTTGAATGTTTTGTACAGTATTATGTTCTGTACAGTGATGCCATTTTGAATGATCTGTACTGTATTATGTTCTGTACAGTGATGCCATTTTGAATGTTCTGTACAGTATTATGTTCTGTACAGTGATGCCATTTTGAATGTTCTGTACAGTATTATGTTCTGTACAGTGATGCCATTTTGAATGTTCTGTACAGTATTATGGTCTGTACAGTGATGCCATTTGAATGTTCTGTACAGTATTATGTTCTGTACAGTGATGCCATTTTGAATGTTCTGTACAGTATTATGTTCTGTACAGTGATGCCATTTTGAATGTTCTGTACAGTATTATGTTCTGTACAGTATTATGGTCTGTACAGTGATGCCATTTTGAATGTTCTGTACAGTATTATGTTCTGTACAGTGATGCCATTTTGAATGTTCTGTACAGTATTATGTTCTGCACAGTGATGCCATTTTGAATGTTCTGCACAGTATCATGGTCTGTACAGTGATGCCATTTTGAATGATCTGTACAGTATTATGTTCTGTACAGTGATGCCATTTTGAATGTTCTGCACAGTATCATGGTCTGTAAAGTGATGCCATTTTGAATGATCTGTACAGTATTATGTTCTGTACAGTGATGCCATTTTGAATGTTCTGCACAGTATTATGTTCTGTACAGTGATGCCATTTGAATGTTCTGTACAGTATTATGTTCTGTACAGTGATGCTATTTTTGAATGTTCTGCACAGTATCATGGTCTGTACAGTGATGCCATTTTGAATGATCTGTACAGTATTATGTTCTGTACAGTGATGCCATTTTGAATGTTCTGTACAGTATTATGTTCTGCACAGTGATGCCATTTTGAATGATCTGTACAGTATTATGGTCTGTACAGTGATGCCATTTTGAATGATCTGTACTGTATTATGGTCTGTACAGTGATGCCATTTTGAATGTTCTGCACAGTATTATGGTCTGTACAGTGATGCCATATTGAATGTTCTGTACAGTATTATGTTCTGTACAGTGATGCCATTTTGAATGTTCTGTACAGTATTATGTTCTGTACAGTGATGCCATTTTGAATGATCTGTACTGTATTATGGTCTGTACAGTGACGCCATTTTGATAATACAGTATTATGGTCTGTACAGTATTATGGTCTGTACAGTACAGATTTGAATGTTCCATTTTGAATGTTCTGTACAGTATTATGTTCTGTACAGTGATGCCATTTTGAATGTTCTGTACAGTGTATTTTGAATGGTCTACAGCTATTTTTGAATGTTCTGTATTAGTATTATGGTCTGTACAGTGATATTTTTGAATGAATGGTCTGTATTATGGTCTGTACAGTGATGCCATGCCATTTTTTTTGAATGTTCTGTACAGTGATGCCATTTTGAAGTACAGTATTATGTTCTGTACAGTGATGCCATTTTGAATGATCTGTACTGTATTATGGTCTGTACAGTGATGCCCATTTTGAATGTTCTGTACAGTATTATGAATGATCTGTACAGTGACAGTGATGCCATTTTGAATGTTCTGTACAGTATTATTATGGTCTGTACAGTGATGCCATTTTGAATGATCAGTGATGTGAATGATTGTATTATGGTCTGTACAGTGATGCCATTTTGAATGTTCTGCACAGTATTATGTTCTGTACAGTGATGCCATTTGAATGATCTGTACAGTATTATGGTCTGTACAGTGATGCCATTTTGAATGTTCTGCACAGTATTTGTTCTGTACAGTGATGCCATTTTGAATGTTCTGTACAGTATTATGTTCTGTACAGTGACGCCATTTTGAATGATCTGTACTGTATTATGGTCTGTACAGTGATGCCATTTTGAATGTTCTGTACAGTATTAGGTCTGTACAGTGATGCCATTTTGAATGTTCTGTACTGTATTATGGTCTGTACAGTAATGCTATTTTGAATGTTCTGTACAGTATTATGTTCTGTACAGTGATGCCATTTTGAATGTTCTGTACAGTAGTATTATGTTCTGTACAGGATGCCATTTGAATGAATGTATTATGGTCTACAGTGATGCCATTTTGAATGTTCTGGTATGTTTTGTACAGTGATACCATTTTTGAATGTTCTGTACAGTATTATGTTCTGTACAGTGATGCCATTTTGAATGATCTGTACTGTATTATGGTCTGCAGGTGATGCTTTGAATGTTCTGTGTTGTATTATGTCTGTACAGTGATGCTATTTTGAATGATCTGCACAGTATTATGTTCTGTACAGTGATGCTATTTGAATGATCTGTACAGTATTGGTCTGTACAGTGATGCTATTTTGAATGTTCTGTACAGTATTATGTTCTGTACAGTGATGCATTTTATTTTTGAATGTGATGCCATTTTGAATGATCAGTATTATGGTCTGTACAGTGATGCGATTTTGAATTTTACAGTTGTCACAGTGACGCTATTTGAATGTTCTGTACAGTATTATGTTCTGTACAGTGATGCCATATTTGAATGATCTGTACAGTATTTGTTCTGTACAGTGATGCCATTTTGAATGTTCTGTACAGTATTATGTTCTGTACAGTGATGCCATTTTGAATGATCTGTACAGTATTATGTTCTGCAACAGTGATGCCATTTTGAATGCTCCTGCACAGTATTATGGTCTGGTACAGTGATGCCATTTTGAATGTTCTGTACAGTCTTATGCCAACGCTGATCTATCCTAGTTAGTGAATTATGGAAATTGCTCCGCTTGTACTGGACGCCAAAGAATTATTAGTTCAGTGGTCAAGCATGTCCAATTATATGAAAGAGGACTTTAAAAGAAACAAAATGATGAAGAAAGTATTCAAAAAATCTTATCCGTTAAGGGATATTCAAGTTAAAGTTTGGTATCATTTATGTAGAAACACTGAAATCAGACTAGTTGTGATGTCACAGTCTCAGTTTCTCAGTCTTTTGTACATTGAAGATAGTTTATTTTAAATTTTTCACTATTTAAATTTTGTTTCAAACTTTCTTTCAGGTGGTATATTATAAATACCCTTCCTAGATTCAGTTTACTAGTTTTTTGATTCTGTCCCATGGTATATAATCCACAAAATTGCAGATAAAAATATGATAGAATACATTCAGTCTTTTGAGGAATCTAAGGCGTTATGACATCACACTACAGTAGTCTGATTTCAGTCATTTCTGTACAAATGATACCAAACTTAAAACTTGAATATCTCCTTAACGGAATAGATTTTTGAATGCTTTCTTCACCATTTTGTTTCTTTTAAAGTTCTCTTTCATATAAGATGGACATGCTTGACCCAGAACTAAACCTTTAAATGGTTTCTAATTAATCCTTCTATTTGGACAAAATTTGTAATGCTCCAAATTAATCACACCCCAGGAATTTCTCTGAGTTCATTTCAGATACCACCACAATAGATTAAGGTTGATGCCAGACAATGCTGCAAAAGTCCTTCAGTGCTGTTTAAAGTGAGTCATTGGATGGGTTTGTCCTTGTTCAGCTGTTGAGATTATTGTTGTGAAATTGCTTGAAAATCAGGGAGTTTCCATGTTTCACTGGCTTGTATTTTTTTGTACAGTGACTGGATAGCAGTGAGTGCTTTCTGGGTGAATACTTAATTGTGCAAAGCAAAAATTGTGGAATTTTCAGAAATGAAAAATTAAAGGCAACATATCAATGTGTTAATTTTGATAAAATAAAGATAAAAATACAGTGTAATCCAAAGTAATCTATATACTAGGATATATCAGATTCTAATAAATAGGGTCCAGCTAATTCTTCAGATGATATTCCCTCTTTTAAAAAAAAGGTATCATCCCATAAATGCATTAGGAAGGGAAACGGCAGTTGGTTACGCCACTTCTGGTTTTCATTTTGAGCACTGTGACCTATATTTGTTATCGCAACATCAAAGATTTCTCGCAATCAATAAGAAACTTTTAAACTGAAGTGACGCCAGCACGTAAGGGCGTCTCACTTTTGAATTGATTACTAGCATGACATTTCTATGAATATAGGTTTTGTGTTACAAGAGGGGAAATATGTACAATGGGGGCACATAAAAATTATGGGGGTAAATATGTGCCAATGGGGCAATATGTACAGGGGGCACATATGTACAAAGGGGGCATATGTACAAAGGGGGCAGCTATGTACTATGGGGGTAATATGTACAATGGGGCAATATGTACAAAGGGGCAATATGTACAAAGGGGGCAATATGTACAATGGGGGCAATATGTACAAAGGGGCATATGTACTATGGGGGCAATATGTACAATGGGGGAAATATGTGGGTGGGGCAATAAATGTACAAAGGGGGCATATGTACAAAGGGGGCAATATGTGGGGGAAATATGTACATGGGGGCAACATGGCCAATGGGGGCAACATGGCCAAAGGGGGCAATATGTGGGGAAATATGTACAAGGGGGCAATATGTACCAGGGGAAATATGTACAAGGGGGGGACAATATAATTGTAGCTCTCTTAAAAACATACTGTTACACTACATACTTTTGGTCTGTGGAAAAGAAATATATTTGTGACAGGTCTATGTAAGCTCTGAGGAGTCCTGCAAGTTTTTAAAATGTGTATTCATGAATTTCAGAAAATTGTTACTAAAATAGAAAAGTTCACTGACTTTAGAATCTTGATGGTTAAGTTTTTTCATTTTTCATATTCTATGAAGTTTAATGTATGTTGCTTTTAGTTAAAAGCATTTATCTTTGAAAATGTTAGAATTGCAAATGAATTACTTTGCTGTCACTGAAATCTTGAATAAAATATATCAGACTATTTCCGAAGGATGTGGGACAGACACTTTAATTCCAGTGTACAAAAGTTTATGCTAATATATCATGGATATCAGGACTACCAGAACGCTCGTGCTGAGAGCAACGTGACTTCCTTCTGTTCTCTCAAATTTTTTCTGATTATTCTAACACGCACTTTCCACCTAAACTTTGCACCTTCATTTTCGATTTCTTCGCTATGGGTGTCTGCTTTCTTTATAAGATCGTTTCTTTTTATTTTTTCCCTTTGTAGTGACCAGGCCTTCACGCTCTTTCTTCGGTACCCATATACAGTGGTTCTCGTAAAGTAGTTCGCGGACTTGTTTTCCTGTTGCCTTGGGTGTCCCTGCCCTTGTTTTTTTTCCAACATGACCAAATACTCTTTGTTTTGACCTTTGACTTCTCTGTCCCCCTCCCCGTGGACCTACCTGCTACCTCCATTCACCATTCCTTAGCCCCAGTCCCCAAAATGTTAATTATTCAGGCCATCAACAAACCAGACGGTTTCAAAAGAGTTTCATCCTCGCATTACAGCGCTTTCACAGCCTTGTCGGTATCCTCCCAAGGTTTTCTTCACTGCACCAGGACACACGAGCCACCACCTCACCACCAAATCCAATGCTAATAATGGTATCGACGTAAAAGTCACCCCACCATTCCCGAACTCAGCAAAGGCGCCATCAGAACCAGAGACCTTGCCTACTGACAGACTAATGAAGACCTCGCTGAGGAACCTACAGCCAACATGTCACTGAGGCCCGGCCATTATCCTCAAAGAGACAGTGCTGAAACACCCACCAATACCATCTTTCTGACTTTTGCCACACCAACTCTCCTCCCACATCACTGCCGGGTATCTTAGGAATCCCAGTTGCCCCCACACCCTAATCCCTCCCGTTGTCATAAGTGTCAGAGGGTATGGCCGGGAAAACTCCTGCGTGAGCCAAGCTGCTGCTGTGGCAACAACAGTGGAGCCTTGACCATGACCGCGTTTCCTGCACCAACACTACACACTGCATCAATTGCGAAGGTCCTCACCCAGCCAACCATCCTCTGGCTTTAGGAAAAACAGATAACAAAACTGAAAACCCTTAATCCTTAACTCCACCTTTACCCGATGCCAGGAAGCAAGTCCTCACTTTCCTCCACACCAAACCTTCCTACGCCAGCACAGTCTCTCAAACACCAATACCGCCTCCCTAACGCAGAACTATTAAAATTGACTCACATTCCCAAACCGATCTCACTTGACTCTTCTTAACCGAAGCCTCTAACCCCATTACCTTTGACAACAACCCAACCACACACATTACACAAAACCACCTCCATTACAAACTATCTCCCCTAACCCTTCCTTCCTTTCTAAGATCCTCGCTGTTCCCTTCCTCAACACCTAAAATGCTATCAAATCCTCAGCCAATCTGGCAACAAACAATAAACGAACAAACAAACAATTAACGATCAGCCCACTCATGCATCCAAAACCCACATTTATGACACTGAAGAGAATATGGATCGCTCGATTGCCTCAACATACTTCTAGTCCAATCCTTTAAAAAAACAACTGCTCCCAAAGAAACAGGGACAAATCCAAAAAGCCAACCAGACACAACAGATCTTCCCTCCAGATAACTCCCCCTGCCTCTTTATGGCATGCAACACAAACAATTACAATAAGACTCATACAACATTATACAATGGAACATCAGGAGCCTTAAGGCCAACCAGAAGAATTGACCTACTGGCCACCACCTTCAACCTGGTCATCTTCTGCCTACAAGAAACCTTTTTTTGAAAACCACTGACCATAATTCCTCATTAATTTCTCTTGTTACCATAAACTCTTCAAGAGGATGTTTCGACAGGGCCTGGGGCATCTTCATTTTTCTTAGACATGATATCCCACACAGCCCTATTTATGTGAACACCGATCTTCAGGCCGTTCATGTCCTCTATCTTTCTCTTAAAACTTCACTCTTGCAACATCCATCTCCCCATATGCCAATGTTCAGCCAACCAGCCTTAACAAACATCATCTCTCGCTCCCCTCCCTTTCATCCTTGATGGTGACTTCAGTGCCACAACCTCTTGTGGGGCTCCAAATACCACCTCACCCCCAGAGGCAAGCTTGTTGAAAACACTTTTCATCAGGACAGCCTCTCCCTTTGCCAAGACTAACTGCCCAACCTACTGTACCTTCACCCTGCCAGCAGGCTCCTCACCTGTATTGACTTGTTCATCTGTTCTCCAACCTCCCTTGATTTTTAGCTGAAAAGGTCACTGCTGGACTCTGTGGTAGTGACCATTACCCTCTTCTTATTCAATCTTACCTTCAAAACCCCACAGACCACACCCTCAATTTTATCTGAAGAAAGCCAACTGGTCCTTTTCAACCTCTGCAACTCAATTCTTCCCCATCTCCTCGAGGGTAAGGGGATCCCATGTCAAACTTCAGTAACATTCTTATCAACAAGTCACCTGCTCCATTTCCAAAACCTCAAAACCCATAACCCTCCTTTCCTCCTTCCAACCCCGTTCATGATCACTGCAAAATCGCCATCAAGAGCAGGAAAAAAAGTCCTCGGGAACTTCAAAACGAACTTGACCACCCACAACCTCAACCTCTTTACATCAGCCTTAGGGTCCACGCACAAAGGCTCGGTATGGGTCGGTCAGACGACGGAGGCCGACCTGTCGCCAACCCAAATTAAACACCACAAACGACGACAACTTGTTATGCTTTCCAACACAACACAGACAGTTCAAATGCCATACACTCCACGCACACTAAACTTCACTGTACATACACAGAAATGATAGGGCTCGGTGATTAGATGTGTCAATGAACTTTTTCATCATGACAAAGACCTTGAAAAGAAGTTCGTCCACTGCGGATTTGATTGATTTTTGTTTTCAAAGAAGCAAATACCATTCAATGTTTTCTTTTTCAACAATGGACAGCATGGACGTGGATTCATGTATTAACTCTGCCAGCAATCTTGTACTAACTTTAGTTCCAGAGTTCATGCATGGTAAATCACTGTATGATACTGTAAGTACGTTTATTGCGGAGAAATAAAGATTCACTTAAATATAATGTATCTTAATTGAAAGAATACACTTGCATTCGAACTCTTTAAAAGTGCTATGAGTTTGAAATTAAACCCCATTCCCACTACGAGATCGCTCTCTCCCGGTTTGCTCGCCAGAAAATTGTTTAAAGCTATCTTATATATATGTTTTATCTCCCATGAGACCAAATTATCACTATTGCTCCATATGACCAAAATCTTCGCCACTGCACTTAGCCCGAAAGTGTATGTTAGTGTGTGTGTGTGTGGGATACAGAAGATGTAAATATGGACAAAATAAGTTGAACCTTTCCCCAAAAATCCCATTTATTCTGCCTATCACATTTACACAAAATATTGTTTTTGTAGTATCAATACAAATCGAGACAGGGCTTGCATTTATTCCATGAGTATTAGCACCCCCTTCCCCCATCCCCCTTCCTCCCCTCCATTTAACAACAACTTATTATTTCTAAAATTATGAAAATAAGTTGCAAACGTGAGATAAATGCAACTTGAGGTTCTACAAGTTTAGATTTAAAGTTATTATTTTGTGCTTGGTTCAGTCTTACAAATGCAGCTTTGGGTTGCAACCTCACAAGAAGAAATCAAATTAAAAATATGACTAACACTAAGTAAATCCCTTAAATTACCTCTTCAAATTTAGTGTTCATCAGTCCTTATGAAACACTTTCTTCTATGCAAAATGTGCTCTTTGCTGTTTCCAATGATATATATCAATGATGATAAATCAGTATTTACAATGTTTATACCTCTTATTCTTTTACATACACTTCTTTAACTGTTTAAGTCACAGTGGAACCAGATCAAGTAAAAAGTAGATCGCTCTTTTTTTTACTGAGTTGACTGGATAAATTAACATAACACGGTTTCAACGGAAAAAAGTTTTGGGTGTAGTGTCATAAATCAAACACGCATAGGGACTTTGCTCATTATGTAATACTACATAATACATGAGCCTGAATTTTAGACTCGCACTGATTTAGAGCGATTGTGAAATGTTAAGGGTACGATTTGGGGTTTAAAATGAAACTGTAAATAGGTCAGTGAGAATATTGTAAACAACAATTTCAAGAAAAATACTCTTACATGACCTTTCATCTTCTTCACTGTTCTAGTTTACTTGTACAGAATGACTCCCATTCAGCCATAAACAAACACTTTTCTTACACAAGAAATTTTTTCAAAGGAAATAACCCACCCATTTTCCTTCTCCAAAAGCAATTGAATCTAAATCCTTCTGAAATATTGATAATTCTACGAAACTTATCATTACTTATGAAAAATTCATTTTATAAATCCATAATAGGGCCTACATTAAGTTTGACGAAATTTCCCAACATCTAAATAACTACTCACTAGTAATTGTACAAAATGGTAAATGTATTATGGGGCACTAGTAAATTGCACAAAATTTGCAAATGTAATTGTGGGGAGGGGGGGAGGTGATCATTCTCTTGCCCTCGTGGATCTGTGCCTGTGATAATTTGAGTGTTCAGGTCCTTTCTCTCACTGGTATTGTCAAAGGCGGAATGTTTTTACCGAACGTTAGTGGGATGAGTCACTTGTCAGAAAAATTGTACAAGATAGGCCTACATTGTACTTCCCAGTAATATTCTTCCCAAAAATTCCTAACAAAATACACAGCAAAAATAATAAACAATTCCCTAGCTCCCCCATTAAGGGGAAAAAAAATTAGTCTTTCCCTAACAAAAAACTATTATTTTATAATTTTGTACCCAACACAATTAAGGTAAAAGGGGGTGGGGGCTTGGTATTTTTATGTATCTAAGATAAAAAAATCCAAGTAAAATTTTTCCCAGATAATGATTTAAAAGGATAATGTTATTTTTGAATAATTTTAGTCCCAGAAGATTTTATCCAAAAGATTTTTTTAAAAGGGAATGGTTTTTATAATTTAATCAAAAAATAAAAATTTAAAATTTTGGGAACAAAAGCAATGAAAAAATAATTTATGTTTTCATAAAATCATATTTTTAATACCCCAAAAAATTGGAAAAGGATCGCCATAATGAACCCGGGGATCAAGACACAAAAACATCACTTTGTGTATGAAATAAATTTAGGTACAGGGGATGGTCTTTTATTACAATGTGGGTTAGTTATATATCTTACGGTCAGGTATGTTAACATCACTGGCACACTAAAGACATTCTGCGGGTAATGACATTGAACATAAAACGTGGTCCCCTGAAATTGCCAATATTTGAACGGTAGAAGCAAGTATTAATTATCAAATGATTTCTTATTCTCTATGAGTATATCAAGAAAGCAACATCGCTTCTTAAGATTATAATAACTTATAATAAGGTTCATCACCTGGGTCCTAAAGTCATATGGAAGTTGGTATGAATATTTAGACCATTTATAATATTGCAGTGCCTGATTTTGATTCATTACGCGCTTGCATGACATGGAAATTTCCATTACATCGCGAGAAAATGTTAATATTTTAATTAAAAAGATGTTTGTGGAAGTAAATTAACAGGAAGGAGGGGAGGGAGGGGAGGGGTAATATCCGAAAGATCAAAGTTAGTAAATGTCAGTCCTGGTGGAGGATATCCAAGTAATAAATTTCATTAACACACAACAAAAGAGGAGGGGAGGTAGCATCTGGAAAGATGTATTGCCTCTGGGGTTTATAAATCCCAGTTTGGGAGGAATATTCTAATAAATTTCTCATCACGGGAATGCAAGGGGAAGGGAGGGGGGGTGGTAGTGGTGTAACTCCCACTTTTTGTTCTGTATTGCTGGGAATGCTTTATATTTTTCATTCAAAAGAGAACATTCAAAAATTATATTATCTGTGGATCAGAGATGACTTCTGATATATGAGCGATCAAACAAACATCAGCCGATATTATTCAAAGAAGTGCATAAGAAGTGGTTTGGTATTCAATCTGAATATACTATCAAACATTGGTCAGTACTAAGTTTGCCCCGATGTATAACTCTGACTTAATAGTGCTGCTTAATATAATGTAGTACGCTTGCAGTTAGCTATAACAAGAAAACAGTTATTCGTAAGTGATTACGTTTCTATTTATTGTAATTTAACAATAATATTTTAGTGTTCTAGATGACAAACAATCAAAACTATAATTTTAATTGTTTTTCAGTTTGATTTTTTTTCTTCTCTCAAAATGAGGCTCATATCAAAAAACATGTGGACGCTTAACTCGATATGTTAGCAGCCACGCAGGTTATACAAGGAATATCACTGATGGAAGAATATTGTTTGTTTCCAAGTCAGGAGCACGCCTTCATATTACCGGAATCTAGGCAGGACTGTTGTCAAAGTAACAGCTTCCTGATCTAGGTCACATCTCGCAGAATTGATGATTACCTCGTGGTGTTGCTGGTTTCGTGATGCGGTTGATTACCATTGCTCAGTAAATAAATCTTGTTTAGATTGACCACAATTACTAATTGAACCAACAATTCGTGACAAATCATTTATATTCTCAACAACGAGTAAATATATTTTATCACAAGTATTTATTAACACAGGAATTATATTAAAACAGGAAACTGTTATGAAAAAGACGGAGTTAGCTGTACCTTTTTAAGTGTTTATGATGGATATTTTATTTGAAATTTTTTCACAAATTTTCAGGGTGCCTGAATTAGTAATGTTTGGAAAGTTGCCCGGGAATTCATTTACGCCCCAGTGTATGAGTATCGCTGATAATTTCATTAAAAATGGGTGCGATGTAATTCCACTTTTTTCCCCCGATGTTAATTTTTTGTGTGATAAATTTTGTGACCTTACAACATTTTTGCAGGGGTGGGGGGAGATTTCCCTTGCCCCCCACTAGAGTGCCTCACCAGAGATATCTTGAACATTTGCCTACACAGGTGAAGATAAAGGAAGATAATAACTTTTGTTTAAATATTATGGGGAGCATATGGCATTTTCAAATGTCCCCTAAGCCCTGCCCTCTACTATGTCAGTATATGCCTGATTTCAAAAAATCAATATAAGCCTGGGCTATAGTAATGAAAGCTTTACGGGAAACGGGAAGTGCTTTTCACACCGTGAAGTTTATTAGGCCTTAAGGGTTATGATATAAACTAGAAACATTTTAACTTTTTTTTATTTTTCAGGGTTTGATCAAATCGAGCTTCTTTTTGGGGGGGGTTGAATTAAAAATAGGTCTAAACCTGTAAACTTGTGGAAAGAAAAGACATGTAAACACAAACTAGACCTAATTTATTTTTCCATTACCTTGGTATGAAAACACAAGAAATACTTTTGAAAATATATTTATGCTCTATGAAGGGAAAAAAAAGGAAATAGCCTATTTAAATTGATTAAGACGATGATCTATCTGTTGGAATTATAAAATAAGAGAGTGAAGAAGTTCAAAATCAGCAACGATCAATATGTTTATTTTTAGCAATTCATAAAATCCTGGGAAACAATTTAATGTAGGGCCTAAGGTACCCCTGTTTTTAAGACAACCATCACACTGAACTGAAAACATAATATCGCCATCGCATATACATACCCAATTTCTACTCTTCACAAAGTCGTAATTCAAAACAAAATCAATCATTTCCAACAAAACCATGGCAAACAAAAGAGATAATCTTTTGTTGAACTTCTCACGGAGTTAATCCCCATTCATGTACAAGACAACACAGAAAGTCCACACACATTGTACAGTGCATTCAGTGCATACAAACTAAGGAGTGAATGCGCGGACGCTCGCTTTGTGTTGATATTGATTTAATAGGCAACTCTGTTATTTTCAGTTTACGCCACACCGCGATCGTCGCCTGTCGGTCGTAAGTGATCGTCGCATAAAGCCTTAATGACGTGGACCCTTACCAGTGCTGTGTGCACAGGGATTGGCGGACAGTAAAATGGTAAAACTTTTGGAACAACAACTTCAGCTCTTTTCTTACCATCACACCTCTGTGAAGATTTGAAGTATGAGCAACAGCCCACAGCAAGATGGATAAGCCTCCGATCTTCCATCTTCCTGGAATGGTAATTTTCTTATTGGGAAAAGGATAATCGCTTATTGCCTCGCTGCCTGTTTCAGCAACATTCTCATCCTGGCCAACTACCCCAATAAATGCTTTAAAACCAGAAAAGCTACACAAACCCTGAGACACCCTTCCTCTGACAACTCCGAGAGCTACAACACCAGTCTCACCCTATCTAAATTAAAATATCCACAATACTGGCTGCACTCAAGGTCCGGATAACATCCTCTACCAGTTCTAAAAAAACCCCCCAAAAAGGACCCCCCGCACTCCCATCCTCAACCACAGGCCCTCACTCCTTTCCCCATTGAAAGTACTTTCAGACCTCCCTCTGCCCCATCACCCCCTGCTGTCTCTGTAAAGTTAAAAAAGGATCATTAAACATAAAAAAAACGGTTCCTTGGGGCCAAATAATTTTTCCCCCCCCGCAGCTTCTGGAAATGTTGTAATACCTAGACCAGAACACGCACAGCTATCTGGGACTCCAAAAAGGAACCCCTCATTGCCATTTTTTTGCCTCGAAAAATTTTTGACTTTTTGGGAAAACGGATTAACTATCTTTTTTCTCTCACCCGTTTTCCAAGCTCTTTTTTCCCCTCCTTCCAACCCTACACCCAAGAAGAGGATGTTCTAAGGCAGCACCCTCCCCCTACTCTCTTCAACCTGAGAATCCTTTGGGAAAACATAAAATGTCCCCTTTAAGGGGAGACACCATCTTCATTACCCCCATTTTCCCCCTTGAAAAGGGGCCAACTTAGCCCCCTTCTGAAAGATTAGTGCAACAATAGTGGTTTTAAATTCCCCTTTAGACAAGACAGCTATATCCTTTTGCCATTTCAAAAGCCCACCAACCCGAACCTCATGCTCAAGGCACGCACCCCCAAAGTAGCCCACAATAATTTCCTTTTTTAACCCCGATCCCAACTCTCCTACAAGCAACACATCCCAACCTGAAACAGAAATCAAAAGTTTTCCCAACATTCTCCGCCCCTTTCCCCCCTAGGGTAACCCTCGTTCCTCAAAATCTTCGGGGCTCACCATTGGCTACATGGTAATTTGTCTCTGTGCCGCTTAAATGCTCCCTAACTACATCACCATCCAAAAAAGGCCCCCGGGTTTGCCTGGGGCCACAGGACCTCCCCCATTCCAGCCTCTTTAAAACCAAAGGCCCCCTTTTCAAAGGGGAGAAAACTTTCCCTTTTCTACACTTTTGAGCCCCCCCCAACACCCCAAAAACCTATACAACCTCCAAAAGGGATCCCCAATTTTCCCACCCTCTTTGATAGGGCTTAAACCCTTTCCCCCCCCAGCTTAATCAAACTAAATTTCCCACCATCCAGCATCAATTCCCCCTTTGGTATCTTCCGACTTTTTCCCCTGGGACCTCCTTTTCCCCCTGAACCTTCCACCTCACAACCCCCCCTTTATCAACCTCAGAACCAAATCAAAAACTGCACCTCATCTATACTGAGGTTTTAAAAGGCAAAAACAAGGGTCCATCAACCAAATATCACCCATTAGACAGGCTTTCCAACTAATCTCCCCTTCTCGGCCAAGGCTTTCCCACTCGCCTCATCATTTGAGTCTCCCCTTCCCGCCCTTTTTTATCTTTTCAGGCCCCAAGTCTGCCTTTTTTCCTCAATTTTTGTGGAATAACCCCGCCCACCCCTCTTGTCCTTTCCCTTTCCTCCCCCCCCCCCTCTGCGGAAAAGTAGTTTTTTTTGGATCCCCGCCATTTTGGGATCCCTGGGAAGTACAGGCTGATAGGCACCGCCCCCAACCTACCCCCAAAAATTTCTGACATCTAGTTTTAAACAGCTTATCTTTTCCCGGTTGTGCTGCCAAACTTATGGGGCT
>JAIGNY010004583.1:0-137500 GCA_020152595.1 Chiridota heheva
CTTTAAACGATTTTGATGAATTTTTGGTACATTTATGGCTTTCAACATTAACAGTAAAAGAGGGAATATCGTCTAAAGATAATTGATTGACACGTGACCAATAAACAGTCCGGTAGAATGCCTATTAATGGGAACATAAATGTTCCTAAAAATAGAAACATTTTGCTGTATGGAAGCCACCATTTTGTGATATTTCCCATGATCCTTTGCTATCCTAACGTTAAAGCCTTATGCAATGTTACATATCTTTTAAATTTGAAATACGTCTGGGAAAAATATATTTGCTAGGGAAAACTTAAAACTCATGAAAAAGCCTTCATTACTGTCATGGCTACAACCTTTCCTCTCCCATTTAGTATGTTCACCACGCCATTTTCAAAATATTAGAAAAAAAAAGACAATAGAACTGGGCTTTTTGGCGCGAAACGGCCATTCTTCATATGTCTGACTATATTAAGCAAAACTAAAATAATAAAACTTACAAACAGTGGCGTCACTAAGGGGACGGAGCAAGCTGGGAAACATTTCCCTGAACTAAAAATTGTTGTGCTCCACTTTCCTCCAAAATAAAACCGGCGTTAAAAATTCACCAATGGCCTCGATTCAAACATTTTCTGTCTTCTTTTTTTGTACTAGTGTCCCCAACATATAGGCCTAATCATCAGTGAGTTCATGCCTTTGTTACCATTAATAAAAGAAAACTCAAATTTGATCAATGTTTCAAATACATCTCTTTGGTAAGCTATCATTTGAGATGTGTACATCATTTTCACAATGGGGCTATTATTGCCATAAACCCTCAAAATTTACAAAGTCAAATGGTAATGGTAAAAAGGTCTCGAAAATATGCTAAAATGTCCAAATATTTTCCTCGGCGACTTCCCAATCCGAAAGGCTGGCTACACCCCTGCTGAATAAACTTTATTATTCTTGCGAAAGTTTGTCCAATTTGTATTCAACTTTAGCACACAAATTGAAAGCAAACCACCAGCAAAATATTAGAATATGCAGATGACATTGCGCTTTTCATTTTGATTTTTCCCGAATTTCAATATTTTTAGGCAATTGGGGAAATTTTACGTTTTGATATAATAGTAACGACACACCGCTTCGCCTCATGAAATTCCCCCTTTCTCCGATCTGCTATACGCCAATACCGAAACGGATTGCATATATAAACACTCATCTCTTCATTAATTCATAGAAAGGTTCTTTGAACAGTTTGATCTGTCAATAGTATCAATATCGTGATGGTTAGAGTTTTTCTGTTCTACTAGGTAAAACCGAAAAATCCCAATTTGTGGCTTACCCCGTTACCTGTTTGCATGAACAGATGATTGAATGGTCGAATAGAAGTCCTCATTTCACAGAAAATCAAAAGGCAACGCTTGTTGTTTCTCCCTTCACTGTATATATTTCTGTACCGAAAAAAGGAACTTTAGACGTAACATGAAGTCATTAACTATTTTTGACCTTTTCCCCTCCAGAACAGAATGAGATTTGCTGTTGTTTTGAATCATGTAAATTTTGGAAACAAAGCAGTAGGCAAGGCTATTCTGCATGGTTGTATGGTATAATCGATGTCCATGGCCGTCTAGGAACCGGAGATCCCCCTCCCGCCCTCTCCCGTAGCTACACTACTGGAAAGAAGGACTCGTTATACATTTAATATTGTATAAACTGAAAAGCATAATATGATGGGAATAAACTATAGAAAAATTTAAAGTTTCTATGAACCGGTGGTAGGTTTCATATCAAAATGTCATTTTGCAGCTTGAATTTCCACCACGAGCAGCTCTATAACATGTAAGTCCGGAAGCATGCCTATTAATATGAACATTTATAACACACGAGAATACTTGAAGTCTGGAGCCATATTGTTCAGATGTTGCGATAAAATGTCATAGTTTCTAATTTATGTACTTGAAATATTAAAAATCATTGTGTTGAAAAACTTTTAAAATTTTAAAATGGCTGCTTCGCGCCAAAAAGCCTAGCTCTATTGTCTATTATTTTTAATATTTTGGAAACGGCGTTTTGAACATATCAAATGGGAGTGGAAAAGTTGTAGCCATGACAATAATGAAGGTATTTTAAGGAGTTTTAAGTTTCTCCAAGCAAAGATATTTTTCCCAGACGTATTTCAAAATTTGAAAAATGTAACATTGCATAAGGCTTTAATGTTAGGATAGCAAAGGGTCATAGGAAATATCACAAAATGGCGGCTTTCATTTAATAGAAACATTTATGTTCACATTAATATGCATGCTACCGGACTGCACTCAGGGATATGTTGTACGATGTTTCAAAATGTTATGCATAAACAGATGAATCCGTGGCAGGTTTTGAATATCGTCATTTCATTTGGAGCAGGAATTTCAAAAAGCCTTTAAAAACGTTTAAAATTCCCATTCCCCTGCGCCTCACTTTCAAATTACTCTGGAAAATTGTTTTTACTATACACGTATATAAATAAATAAACATATTGTAAAACAAGCTCATGCGGATGAAATTTTCCATCAATCATGATGAGGATGGTGGGTGTAAGAGATTATTTCTTTGAAGGACTAACATTAAAAACTTCCAATGTGGCCAACTTAGTCATATAAAATTAAAAAGATTATAATTATATGCGCATCAGGCCACATTAAAACTAAACCGTGATCAAGAAATTGCACGTATTTTATGCATCAATTCTCTATTAAATTCATTTTCAACTGTACAACTTGAATGGCCCACAAGACCACAATAGTGCCCCATGTGTATCTTTATCAAGGGCCCTTACACAACCCAGAGGCTAGGAAGCGGAAGGGGGAGCAGGGCAAAAACTGTCCTCATGAGAAGATTTCACCTTTCCGGTTGCATGCTCCTGCCCTGTTGGGGGAGATAAAATTGGGAATTTTTAAAAATAAAGTTGAAATGGTTGGTTGAAATGAAGGGAAATTTCGTAAAATTTGAATTTTTGTAAAATTTGGCAACATTTCCCATAAGTTAATTTTTCTTCGTAAATTGAAGAAAAGTGTTTAAAAATTGACAAAATTTCCTACTAACGAAAGGAAATTTTCCAAAAATTAAAAGAAAAAACAAAATTGTCCGAAAAGGAAGGAATTTTCCCAAAAATTGAATAGAATTATCCGGAAAATATAGGAAATTCGGCTTAAAAATTTCAGGAAATGAGCAAAATTTCCCGTCAATTTTATTCAAAATTCAAAGGTGAAATACCTTCAGTTGTTAGAATGTACATATATTTAAAGGATTATTTCTTGTTGCGAAAGGTTATCATAAAGGGAAATAAGTGCCCAAAAATGAAAGAAATTACTGAAAATGGAAGAAACTGTTCCGAAATTTGATTACAATATCTCGGAAATGAAGGAGTATTTTTCAAAATCGAAGGATGTTTCCCGAAAATTTGAGATTTTTCTGATTAGGAGTAACTTAACGTTAATAGAAACTTAATTTAGCAGTGCAATTTTTCCTCTTGTAACCGGGAATATTTTCGGGTATAGCCCCTCCCCCTCTTCTCTCACGACCCTTCCTACGCCGTAACACAACCAAAAGAATGACCAGGTCTGCCCGAGGCGCGTACACAGCGGAATCATTATCAAGACATTTTGCAATAATTTACATTATATCGGTCTTATAATCTCGCATTCGATGTCAATCGTAAATATAGGTCCATAACCCACAAAAGGGCCTGCTCCAATAAAGATTGGCAAAGGCCCTGCAGGGTTCTGCAACTCAAAATGTTGCTGGTCTGTGCTAGGGACGTGTATCACAATTAGAAGTGGGCATGCATGCATGAACATTAAACACACTGAATAATCTGATTATCAGATAATTGTCGTATATTATACGACATATGTAAATGCTTTACGTTTCATTCATTTTTCATATTTCTCGTCAATGAACAATTGATTATGAATATATTGATTATTTATAATATAACTATAATAGACAAAAGGCCCACTGGTAAATCTGGTATGTCGCTTTACTAGTTTGCTGAAGATGTTGTTTACTGAGCCATAAAGAGAGCAAGCATGGCGGGACAAATTGGGATTTCCCAAAAGGAACCTTAAATTCTTATTAACACCGAACAATTTCGAAATTTAGTGCCCATCAGATTAGACATTTACCCTGACTTGCAGGTGGGTTAGATATCCCTGACAATGAATGTATTCCCAACACCCCAGCAAGGCGCGTTGAGTAGATTATTTTGACTGTTGGGGGAAGGGGAAGGTGGGGGGGGGGGGGTTAAAACATAAGATTTACCGACGGCCTCAAATTAGCATTCCATTTGAGAAGAAAAAAAAACTGCCTCCCTGTAAAAAAAGTTAATAATCAAAATCGGTATTTTCACCAAACTTATACCAGATTTAGCGACTAATCATTTACCAAATAATCTCATATTTTACCGACGAGTCTTATTTTTTTAGGGGGAAGGGGGGTGATGACAACCCCACACCACCGGTACTTACGCCCTTGGCTGCAGTAGTTCAATATCCTTGTCCAGACAGCCATAGAGTAGCGTGGATATTAATGTTAGCTATAAAACTCACATCTCTATTTATTCACTTGTGCTATTTTGTCATAAATCAACGAAAGTTCATCGCAGATAAAAGGCAACTGATATTTAGAGCCCCTCATACCCCGAAAAATTCTAATTTATTATACCGTTTTCGCCAATGCCAAGCAAGGGTTTTTGCCTATTTTTCCCCCGTGGTTATGTTTTTATGGTCATTTTATTCTTGGTGCCCCAAAATATATGGTTCAGGAGCCCTCTCCCCCTCTCCCTCATATCGGCGGCACTAGATATCGGGCCTAGACCAATTTATAATCGTGATATATTCCTCATTGACTGTTTGGCCAAGAGATCATGCTCAGTCTTCTATAACGTTAGTACTACTATCTTCCTTCTCCATTTAATACTTTCAATTTTTTTTCAAATAAGCTTTGTTTTGTACGAAAGCCCATTAGTGCCATTGAAATTAATTAAAAAAAAATAATTCGTTACGATTCGTTTTAACGAATTGTAATTGTTATAACAAATTATAATTTGTTATAACGAATTGTAATTCGTTATAACGAATTGAGAAAAAATATTAATTTCAATGGCACTAAGTGACTAATGGGCTTTGTAGTTTTCGTGATTCTGCAGTTTCTTTGATCATAGTCTGAGATCTTTGATGAATGTAACTCGAAATCACATTGTAATTTTCTCTAGGGCTAGAGGGGGAATTTCCCTGTTGTTCACCATAATTGTTCCCGCTGGGAAGCTCAGTGTAGGATGTCATTCAACAGGCAGAAAGGCTGACAGGAGACAATCAAAATTACACCACAATTTTCTCCACATAAACAGACCAAGAGGGAAAACCCCTGTTGATTACAACAATGCTCCTGTTCGGATAGCATTCAAAATGGACAATGGGAATTACAATACATTTTTCTCTGGGCAAGAGGGGGAAAATCCCGTTCCTCCCCGTAATCATGAGCGTAGGAAAGATCACCTCTCAGGCAGTGGTGTAGAGCTAAATTGTGAGCTAGTGGGCTCTTCTCCCAAATCTGCCAATGTGTAAAGGTAACGACATGCAACAATGCGAATATGCGATAGCTATAGGGGCTGAGCCTTTCTCGAAAATAAAAATATATAGGAGGATCTCAGGCCCTTGAGCTCCCCCTCCGCTTCTACACTACTGCTCTCAGGGTGTGTGGGGGTGTGTGTGTGGGTGTGTGTGTGTGTGTGTGTGTGTGGAGGAGGGAATGGGGGGTCCAAAAGTTTCCCGGTGACAATTAAGTGATAAATTGTACCAGTCCGGTAAATTAAGTTTCCATCAAAAGGTCGCCTAAACCCACATCCTTTTCTAAATTTCAGCATTTTAAGACACAATATGATTCAAACGTAGCGAGTTTACTTTAGAAAAGCTATTTATTTTTTAAAGTGAGGATTGGGGTAATGCCACCCTGTATCTGCAGAAAGTACGGTCCTTTAGTTATTTAGGCTCGCAGTCCCTCAACTGCCGAAAAGTTGTTTGGAAGTATGAAAATGTGCTGTTAAAACATGTCAAAAATACACATTTACAGCGTAAATTTGATCAGAAATAACCTTCGTAAATACTGACATTTTTAGAGCTTCCGGGGCTTTTATACATGTTTACTGGCCCCACATGAATAGATGAATGTTTGCTGTTGATATACGATATACATGTAAAGATACATTTGTTGTAAATATTTGATAAGAAATTACTTTGGTAAATACTGAATTTCCGAGAGCTTCTGGGGACCTCCCCTTGAGTCCCCCCCCCTCCCTCCCTCCCCCTATATAGATTGTTGCAATCATAAAAAGAGATGATTATTAATTTTCAAAGAAAAAGAATAGAACTTGTCATGGTCATCATGGTCATGAAAGTCAGCCTTTATGACTTCACACAATCTTATAGACTTGCCAGAAGCGGCGGAAGATTTTGAGTCTGTAGGGGGGGGGGGGGTGTCACAGGATCTAAGAGGCACTGTCCAACTATAATATTTTGATAACAAGTAGCACAGCTGTATAGCTTTATATGGTTAACCCTCCTCCTCACCCCCACACGCCCCCCTCCCCCTCCCACCGGAAAATTTCGAAACTTTTATCGGTCCGAAAATTATTGGTTACCCATTTTCTATTTTTTATTTATAGCTTCAAATATTCAAGATATGGTCCAAAATTCGGTAAAATAGAACACATTTTATATCAAAATCTACCAGAAATTAGAAATTTTGTAGATCACAAGTCTTTTTTGACAGTAATTGAAGGGGGCACTTTTCATTTTCAATTTCAATTTTCAGTTTCCAAAAAAGTGGGCTCACGTTTCCCCAGGCCCCTGATTCCCACTCAAGTTGAACATAGGTGGGATTTGGGGGAGGAAGGAATACTTGCTGTACCCAGAGTTTTTTCCAAATGTATACTTTTTGAATGGTGATTTTGTTGTATCTTATTGTAATTTTGTGATCTTCTCCCCCTCCCATCCCTCCACACACACTTTTGACTCACTTTCCCAACTTTTGGTAGACAAATCTCGCCTATAGGTTTGAGATTGGAGAGCCAGGACCAATGTTGGCAATTTGGCAAATGCCAATTGGGCGAATAGGTAAAAGGCCTAGAATTTTGAACATTATTTGTGGACATTCCCCCTTACCATCACGGCCCTCGGTGTCAGGTCCCCTGATAAATGACATTCTTTAAATGTGTCAAATAAATACTAAAAGTCTGTTAGATTTTGTATGTACTATGTAGGATTTGTGAGTGAGTGGATTTAATTTGTTTTCAAGCTTCAAGATGACCTAGAATAATTTCATGTAACTCCCTGGTCAGCCCTACTTTTTAAAAGGTCACTTCCTTCCCCCTTCGCCCCCTTACTTTAGGGCAAGAGGGGTAGTTTGCTCCGTTGCCCCCGTAGTTCCGACACCGCTGTATAGACTTATAGATCATGATTAGCCATTGGTCATGAATCAGAATATATTTAATGTCTAAATTAATGTTAAAAGCGATAAGAGGTCCTTAGATTATCATTTTCTTGCTGAGAATTAATGTAACTCGATATATTCGAGTATAGATTTTTCCAGAGGGCCTAAATTCGAACCCATCTTCAATGAGTCAGTGGCAAGACCCAAATTAAAAGCGCTCCACGAGTGAAATTTGTGGTATTTTGCTTGATGTTTGTGTTACTTTCTTCATTCTGTCAATGATCAATTATAATAAATGAATAAGGAACTTAAATATATTTTGATATTTTAAATAACACTTTTTTGTATTGCTGTAAAGCTGGGAAATCTTGTAATCTTTACAAATAAGATGGGAGAGGTCGTGTCAGTTTATGTTATGGCAATGGCCTGGATCCAAATAGGAAGTTTTGCTCTGCATGGCCCATTTCAAAGATGGCCCACTAATAAGATTAAGGGTGGCTTGCACACTCTATAAAATGCCCTATTTTAAAGAATTTTTGCAAATCATAAGCGCGGAAAACAAAGGTAGGCAGAGGTAAAGGCCTTTTAAGTATAAAAAGTCCAATAGGCCTATAGGGTTGTTGGGTCCCAACTTTGTCTTTAGGGGAAATTGAGAATAGTGTATTTGAGCGAAGCGCGCGATATTTGACAATTTTAGTCTTTTTAGGACGATATTTTTGTTACTTTCTTTAATGAAAAAATCATGATAGGGCAGGTTCCATCTCTAAAAAGGGCACTTGTCCTCTTTGAAAGGGAATTGTCCATCTAAAAACGGTCACTTTTTAAACCTTGGAGGAAAGTGCCCCCTGTGCCCGGTTTCGCCGCCTATGAGACTTGCTACACCAGTCATTTGTAAAATCTTCGATGTTCGATATCTTCTAAACAAGATCATGATGTTAAAATATTGTTCTCCACCATTATGTTCCTATATACTCCACATATGGAAATCAAATTTTTAATTTTTGGAATAGTTTCTTTAACTTAAAAATTTCTGCAAATGATAAACGTTGACCTTAAGTTTCCAAAAAATAAAAATCAGTAACGACAATAATTTTTCTATATAGGATACAGTTACAATCATAATCACAATATCTCAATGCATTTAAAATATGTTGTACTTGTGTGTTTCTACAGGTAATTCAGCTTTTATCAGTTAAGAAAAAAGTTGGTTAAAGAGGGCGCTAACCGTTTATTCCATACGCAGGCTATAGTAAGATTGACAATTCTAATCGACGCAATGCGAAAAATCGACGTTTGTGTCATTTTTTCATTCATTCAGTATGTATCAAACTGGCTGCATGCGCGGTGGTAGCTTGGCTTAAATTGCATCTAGTGGTGGCACAAAAATAAAATCCCAACGGTGGAGCAAGTCTCGCCGAGAAGAGGGTGGGGGCTAAAAGTCGAGAAATAAGACAATTATTCCACGTCATATTGATCTATTTTACTTGACGTATAAAAGGATGGGTAGTTTTTCTAATGGGAAATTTAGCTCGCGTTGCTTCTAACCCTGGTACCCACCATGTGTTGGTTCCTTAGGTACTGTTGCTCCGGTTATTGGAGCATGCCGATATTGGAGCATGGCGGGTATTGGAGCAAACCATGGCGGTTATTGGAGCAAATCATGGCGGTTATTGGAGCAAACCATGGCGGTTATTAAAGCAAACCATGGTGGTTATTGAAGCAAACCATGGCGGTTATTGAAACACACCATGGCGGTTATTGAAGCAAACCATGGCGGTTATTGAAGCAAACCATGGCGGTTATTGAAACAAACCATGGCGGTTATTGAAGCAAACCATGGCGGTTATTGAAGCAAACTATGGCGGTTAATGAAGCAAACCATGGCGGTTATTGAAGCAAACCATGGCGGTTATTGAAGCAAACTATGGCGGTTATTGATGCAAACCATGGCGGTTATTAAAGCAAACTATGGCGGTTATTGAAGCAAACCATGGCGGCCATTGAAGCGAACTAAGGCGGTTATTGAAGCAAACCATGGCGGTTATTGAAGCAAACCATGGCGGTTATTAAAGCAAACCATGGCGGTTATTGAAGCAAACCATGGCGGTTATTGAAGCAAACTATGGCGGTTATTTAAGCGAACTAAGGCAGTTATTGAAGCAAACCATGGCGGTTATTGAAGCAAACCAATGGCGATTATTGAAGCATGGTCATGGTCTTTAATGGTGATACACACTGCTTTATTATATGAGATGATGGATGGAACAGGTCTATGGAACTATAAGCATTAAGCAGCGCCTTTTTGAATAAATTTTTAGTGGGGGAGGGAGAGGGGGAGGAAGGAATCTTTTCAATAAATCTTTGATTATCTTTATTCTTGTTTTCTTTTAAAGAAAATGTGCAGTAAAATTTGATTGGTTTTATATATATATATATATATATAATATATATTTAAAAATGAATATTTTATGAATATTTAAAACTTCCGGAAAGCTCGTCCCTGGCCCTAAACCTTCTTCGTTCCCACGCCGATATGTCCCACTTATAATTTTGTAAGGTGACGAATATGCGCGCTTATGTCCCCATAAACAAAAAGATGATAGTTCGGCAGTTTTCCATTATTTGAAAGCCATTTAGCAGCTCAGAACCATCAAAAGTAACGAATCATCAGAGTACCCATTGCCCCCTGGATCCCTCAGCTAACCAGGTTCCCACGCCGATATGTTCCCCCAATATTTGTGTTATATGACGAATATGCGCGCTTATGTCCGCCCTAAAAAAGATGACTGTTCGGCAATTTTCCATCATTTTAAAGCCATTTATAGGGCCATCAGAAATATTGAATCTTCAGAGTATCCATCGCCTCCTGGACCGCTAACCAGGTTCCCACGCAGATATGTCCCTCTAATGATTTTGTTGGGTGACGGATATGCTTATGCCCCCCACCCACCATAAAAAAAGGGAAGCTTATATATCAAGCAAGTGCAATATTGCTTATGTCCCCCAACAACAATGAGACCTTATATATCAAGCAATCTTCGTCAAGCCTCCCCCCCCTCCCATAACTTATTTGGAACAAATATGCTCATGCTGAGTTTTACATATGGATATGCAATCTTTGATTTTTTTAAAATATTTTTGTTTATCTTCATTCAAAAGTTTTGTATCATTTTAAAGCCATCAAAACCTGAAATCTTTAGAGCTTCCTGAACACACTTACTGATTTAGTAAAAAGGCTTCTTGCCTGGTTCCCACGCCATTATCTATAGTTCGTGCTGTTGATATTAGTATATGATCTATTATCTTTTCTAAAAGTTGTATTTGTCATATACTTTACAAACAGCAGCTAATCCACGGGGAAGGGGTGGACTAGCTAAGGTAGCCTCCGGGCTGGACCCTATGGGTCTGTAGTGGGACCAGTAACAAAATATAGTGTAGGGACTGTTATATCGTATGGGCACGCAGGGCCCCACTCGTCCCCAGTCCGTTAGGCCATAGTTATGCTACTGGGGGCATCGGGTAACGAGGCTTTAAAATGATGAAAACTACCAAACAGTCAAATGACAAAACAGATCAAAGTTTGCATAGGATTTATATAAAAGGTTTCACTTTTTAGGGTGAGGGGGGGGGGGAGGGGGAAGCATAAGTATATTCGTCCACCGACAAAATTTTGGGGACATGTACCCCGTCCCCCGGGATCGCTACCTATGGTATTACCCAACTATCGATTACTTGCAAATCACTTGCTCGGTACGCAGCTGACCATAACCAAAACTTTCCCGACTTGCGATAGCTCGACTTCATGTAGCCCGGAAGTAATCAGGTATTAATCCGCAAGAACAAAATTAGTACTCTCAGTAAAGAGGCTAAATAAACATTTTTGAAGGGCCGCCATTTACGAAGGAACAAGTCCAAGACTTGAAAATTTTAGTAGGTGTATGAACAGATGAAAAGAATATGTCATGACATTAAATATATAATTTGGTTAAAATCATCTTCAGAAAAAATTTGGGGGAACTATTTTACCATGCAGCAATACTGAAAATAGTGTTATCAAATAAGGGTATTTACTATCTTTTGACTTCGGGCCCAAAACCTCCGGTAACCACCTTTTGAAATTACTCTCATCCAAAGGATAAAAGAACATATTTTTCAGAAAACCTCACGAAAGTCACAAAATCTTTCGCTTTTTTGTACGAAAAAGACTCCGAAATTAACGCTCTTATCATAGGTTTCAATGGGGCAAATATTTAGCTCTGTGCTTCCTTCAGTAACTTTGGCGAAGTGCAAATCGTGTTTTCTCCCATATGCGCTAACAAGAAGTTCCCCTATAAATTGAGCTCTGGGTGTCGCTATATGTTCTGCCGGAAAATTTTACCTTCATGTTATATGTCACGTCTTTAATCAAACTTGAAAAATTCAGTACATGAAACTCATGTTATAAGTTTTAAGACGGACCAAAACTGACCTGGAAAGACGGCCAAATCGCTGACCTTCCGGGTACTTCTTCCCCTGGCCCCCACCAGAGCTTTGCATCTGGACCCTACCAAGGACGCTTAAAAGTTCCAGGACTACTTGAAAATATCGAGATAATTCACGCTACGCGTATCGTTCAATGCCATGTACGTCTGGGAAAAAAAAATGAAACTATCAATTAAATTGCAATGCACTATAGTAAGGTTCCTGGGTAAAAGTTGGCCTATTGCCATTATATTACCTAAAAAGGTTTACTCAGACCTTTGCGCCCCCACTTCAAATTACGCTCCGTTGCCCATGAATTTGAACCCCTATCCCCCTTCCCCCCACCCTTTAATTGTACTTTTGCGTCCGTCTTCGGTAATTTTGAGGTAAGTATGCTACAAGGTAGAGGACCTCTAGACTAAAGCTGTTTGACAAAATATTTAATCTTAATGACATGTAAGTGAATGCCACTTGGAAAAGAATAGTCAATCACCTTTTTTGTCTTTTCAATATTTCCTGGCACAAAAATTAACCTAGTAAAGCAAAATGTAGATATTCAAGTAAAATATGCTGACTTATATGAAACAGAACTTGTGACACCGGATTGTTTCGGGCGTCCTCTTTCCTTGGCATCTTGGCCAAGAACTCTTCTTGCTGCTATGTGCATGGGTGAAGCAACATTACATGACCTGATGACCTTCGGATCATGTTGGTCACTATTGAAAGGATTTTTTGATGTGGAGTTTCACTTTTATTTAGTTTTCCAGTACATTTCTGGAGAGCCGCACGCAAGCAAATAAACTTAATTCAGCTAACCTTGTTCAGTTGTTAACGCCAAAGTATTAGGAAAAGATTCGATTGTTCAGTCCTACATAATCTTTACTCCAAATGGGTTCATAAAGTAACATGTTGATCTTTAAAGAAAAAAAGTGGTATTTAAGAATCACCTCGCTACATCTACATCTATCTACCTACTGTGGTGTAGCGGTTATAATACCTGTCTACAGACCACGAGGCCCCGGGTTCAATCCTGGGGTGGGTAGACACGCCAGTGCACCACAACTGGTTATCAAAGGCCGTGGACATTGACTTGGTTGTCGATGTTATGTCTGTCCGTACGTCGTACCTGTGTTCTCGTCTGGGTCGTATTAAGCGTTTCGTGATAGCATTTGTACTATCATAAGCGAATACGCAGGCGACGACCCCGTCATTGTAATTGTGTGTTCAACTCTCTCTCTCTCTCTCTCTCTCTCTCTCTCTCTCATCTACATCTCATTTTGCTACTGACATCTCGGAACAACTGAAGGTCGTGACTGAGTAAAAAAAAAACATCTTTTAAGTTTCAGTCTTTGAGGCGTAGTGTATACATGTCACTTGTGTATCCTTGGCAAACTGTTTCCATGTCCAGACTATTATTGTTGCATGTCCAATAATATGAAGGGGGATGGCTCACTTGTCCCCAGGCAGCCTGATTTCATTTATTTATCATTGATAGTAGGCCATGTTCCTCACTTTTCACATTGAAATTACACAACTTGTTACGCCATAAACTGATAACCTTGGCAAAATTAAATGGCTGTTAATTGTGCTGGTGGCGGTGGGTTGGCCCGAGGTGGGGAAGATGTCTGTTAAAACATCCACATCCGTGATCAAATGGGATAGGGGTGGATTGTACATTTCAAAGTTTTTAGGCAAATATTTACGTAAACGCTCTCGTCCCGGGACAGAAGCACATGCCCCTTCCAAATTTTCACATCGTACAAAATTCGGGCAAATTCAGTAAAAAATTCAGGCAAAATTAATTTCAAAATTCAAAGCCTATATAAATTTTGGCAGATTTGACATAGAATTTGGCAGAAATTCCTGAAGATCACCTGAAGTATTTTTGCTTATCAAAATTATTCATTAGTTGGTGTTCAATTTGATAATGACCCTTTTTTTTACCTCTTTAAAATGTTTTGCTGTTTACGATATGGTCTTGTGTGATTATATGACCATATTACCATTTGGAAATTTGCAATATTCGGGCAATATGTACGTAATGCAATATAAAAATAATGATTTTACGGTATTTTTTTTAGTTGATAAGCCATTTCTCCTTTGCGGCCATTTCCCGGGTCACCCCACTCCCCTCCTTCCGAGGGCGTCTTGTAAGTTGTTATTTCTGGAGAACATTACCAAATAACGTACAAATTTCTGTCATTGGATGTGAAGGACTTTGTAATTCAGCAAAAGGCATGTCAAAAATGTTTACCGTTTTTTCAAGGTGCTTTCTTTTACCGTGATGTTGATTTAGGAATGATGCCCAGAGATGGAAAAAATCAGGTGCGGATCCAAACAGATTCCAAAGGCGAAGGGGGAGGGGGTTACATTTTACCACCTTTTGGTTTCTGCGTTGTAGGAGGTTTGATGCAGTTTTGTTTTTTTGCTTTTTTATGAAGAGGTCCCGGGGAAAAACATATAGCCAAAAACATAACTAAGAGAGAGTACTGAGTACAAAACTGTGATTCATTCATCCCAAATTCCACATGAAAATCCAGACCTAGAAGTGTCAAGTAATTCGTGACTCTCGGCCTTAAAGTGAAAGCGAAAAACTTATGTAATGTTATGATAGAAATCTACTGGCTTGGTTTGCATCCTTCCTCAGCAACCGCATTCAGCGTGTTGTTTGTGACAAGGGCGTAGGAAGCGTTGGGGAGGGGCTGGTGGGGGAGGGGGAGGTTATACCCCAGTCAAAATTTAGGGGCAAAACTATGCTTTAGCCCCCTACTCTCATATACAAACCCCCCTTATAAGACTTATTTATACCCTTTCTAAATAATATAAATTTATAGGATATTGTCGTATGTTCTAATTTCTTCGATTATGTTGATAAAAAAGGTAAAGAAATTTCGATGGAGACTTTATTACTTCTTAGCACCCTCATACTCACTTTAAGCTGATCAAAGCTGTATTATACATAACATTTGCGTGCTACCACAGATCCTGAGTTCGGGCAGCATGATTTGTTTTCCCATGGGTGTTTAGGGTAATTTGCGTTTATTCCGTTGAAAATTAGACTGTGATTTAGAAGGATTTTCAACCGATATCAATGCAAACTGTCCTAAACACTCTTGGAGAAAACAATTACGCGTGCGGGCATCTGTGACACCTAATGTGTCTGTACCGTTGTACGTACATAACAAATTATACGTACCGTTATACGTGCACGAATGTCTACTGCCGGTACAACTGATGGCAAGCATGAGTGGTCAAAAACACCAATCGAGTTTGAAAGACTTCTTCCGAAAGAAGGTCAGCAAACCCACGGGTAAGTATTTTTTACAAGCAATGTTCATCGAACGTTTAAAAGTGGAAGACCATCAGTCCATCATGTTTTATAACATGGGTTAATTAGCTAAATATAAGTTATATAATACCCTGGCCGCCGCACCGTCTCCCCCTACAGCACAGGGCCTTTTAAAAGAAATTTGTAGTGGGGGCCATTTCCCCAAAAGGGACAAAAATAGCTTCATGATATTTTTGATAAGCAAAAAAAAAAGTGTATCGCCCAAAAATATGATAAGCGGGGGGTGGAGGAAGGGGGAGGGGGGGGGGATGCTACTAGATTATCATGGAAATGTACCCAGTAAACACATGTAAAGGGAACATTGATCTTTTTCACGATGATATGTCATATCATTGTACATTTTTAAAGACATTTTCTAAAAGGGACCATTACTGGGGGGCCAAATATGCTCAATTTGGGGCCACATAGGGGACTGGGAGCCGCCCCTCAGTTAGTACGTTAAAAAAGGCTCTGCTACAGTAAAACAGCAGCAAGCTAGTCTAGCGCACGCAACATAACATGACATAGATGATAGCTCACATTTACGTGGAAAGAAACATCGACATCGATAAGTCGATCGGGAGAATAATTATGACAATATGCAAAACACAAAAACTTAAATTTGGCCGTTTTGATATATTTCACTTACACAAGAATAGCCAAACGAAATATCGTATGTAAGACCTGAAATATATATTTTGTCACATTTGGATGATTTGGTGCACACTTAGATAGGGGAGATGCATAGAGGGGGAGATAACACAGTGGTAGTCTGGTAGAGTGCATCATCTACACCTGCGCCTATGCCTAGAGTTTGGGGGTAATTAAACTTCAAAAGAGCAATTAATGTATGGGAAAGTTTAATGATTAAGTTTAGAATTAAAAATAGAGGGAGGAAGGGGTCATACCAAAAATCATTATTAAAGAATCATAAAATTGGTGTATACATTTTTTATTCAAAGTTGATGACAATGATACAAACCGCTCTACGGACAGTGAACACACAGTTAATGATGACACCGGATCTACGGCATGGGAACACACAATCAATGACATAACTACGGGGGCGAAGGGGAAGTCGATACAAAATTGATATTCTAAAATAGAAAATTGGTATTGCCCCGATTCCCGATAAAAGGATTTTAAAGTATTCAAGTATATGTAACGAATGGTTAATCGGTTCTTGCACGGAGCAAGGCATATGCATTTAACGCAGTTTTATTCATTTTTTTGGAGGGAGGGGGGGGGGGGGGTGGGGGGTGGCACAAAATATTTTGCCTGAATATTAGCCCACTGTATCTCGAAATCATACCAATAAATTTTGCAAGTAAAAAATCAAAAGTCACCAGCTCCACCAAATAATTTAAAAAAGCAAAAAAGGTCAGCAGCTTCATATTGGAACTTCCCAGGCTAAAGTAATTGCAAAGTTGAGTGTTTTTCTTCAATTTTACACAGCTTTGCCCGAATTTTGATATAAATTTTGTTCGAATGGAAGGTCTTTTTTTCAGTGCTCGAATTTTTCTTATTTTTCCCCGAATTTTTCTAATTTTTGCACGAATTTTGAGTTTTCCTCAAAATAGGGGGCGTGTTTCCCCTGCCAACCTCGTGCGTCTATGCATGTACATAGAACAGAGCGATATGGCACACCTTTCACCCAAAGTAGTCACACAATATTGTTATTTTTTTACAGTGCATGTGATGACGAAGATGCCTACGACTATGACATGTATGAGAAAGAGTGCAAAGCCGAGTGTTGCATGGCACGCGATACCCCATATCATCCAACTGAAGATGCAGCAATCCAGTCAACCAAGAAGAGAGTTGGAAAGCAGTCCAGATCATTCCAAATTGACTGGTATGGAACATTTCCGTGGCTTCACCTCTGTGTTACCAGAAAGCGAGTCTTTTGTTTTACTTGCAGGTCTGCCATTTGCTCGAAAGAAATTTCTAAATACACATGTGTTGAGGCGAGTTTTACTCAAAAAGGTTTCGACAACTGGAAGAAGGCACTTTTCTCGTTCCAACAGCATCAACTGTGTGATCTCCATAGGGAAGCTGTCTATAAGAAGAAGGCCAAGCATTGAAAAACTGCTGGAGAACCATACTAACAAAGTGCATTCTGTAAGAAGGGAAATGCTGCAGGTTTCTGTCGCCAAGAAAGCGAAGGACATAAAGAAGCTAAAAGCAACCTTCGACAGTTGTTGATGTTAAGAGCTGAAGATGGGAATGAAAAAATGACAAACTGGTTAAAAAAACAATGACTATCTATCTCCTGTGATAGTGAATGAACACATACAGATAATCGGGCATACACTGCTACGAGATTTGTTTAGCAGCATCAGAGAATCAGGGTTATTTGCCATCATGGCCGATGAAACATGCGACCTCAGCAACAAGGAGCAATTATTAATTTGTATCAGGTGGATTGATTCTGATTTCACAATTCATGAAGACGTCATCGGATTTGTACATGTAATCCACACTGATGCTGCCACACTGAGCAACGCAATAAAGGATGTTTTTGTTCGATGTATACTCCCTCTTTCTCAATGCAGAGGCCAGGGTTGCGATGGGGCTGCCAATATGATGGGCCACCTACGAGGTGTGGCTACGCGGCTTAGACAAGATGAACCCGCAGCTCTCCATGTCCACTGCTGGGCACACTGCCTCAATTTTTGTCTACAAGATGCTGCTAAATCGTGTCACGTTGTCCGGGATAGTTTATACCTGGTGACAGAGATATCGAAGCTCATCAATAACTCCCCCAAACGCTCAGCAGTGTTCAACAATCTAAAGACGAATTTTCTCCAACTTCTCCTGGTTTGCGACCTTTGTGTCCAACACGCTGGACAGTCCAAACACAGGCCATACTAGCCATTCTGTCCAATTACAAAGTCCTTGTCAGCTTGTTGAAACAATGACGCAAATCAGCGAAAAATGGCATAATGAGTTTGGCACTAGGGCAAAAGGCGTACTTACCCAGATGAAAAAGTTTACCACCCTTTATTTGCTTAAAACTGTGCCACCTGGTATTCAGCACAACTGAACAGCTTTCCATCATACTTCAGGGAAAGCAAATCACTATCGGGGAAGCAGTCACTGCTGCTGATGTACTAAAAATGTTCTTACAATGTCAGCGGGAAGAGTCAAATTTCTCAACTTTTTTTAAAGCAGTGCAAGAGAGTTGCATGGAGCAGGTTGGTGCTGAACCATGTCTCCCTTGATCAAGATTTCCACCGAAACGACTTGATACGGGAAGTGCACCACACAGATATGTGAATCCAGAGGAGTATTACCGTCATTTGTATTTGGAAGTGATTGACCTTGTCATTAATGAAATGGGACATCATTTTGATCAGGAGGCCCTTCAGGTTCCTAAAGAAATAGAAGACACATTGATAAGGGCAGCCAACTGGAATAGCACTGGACCCAACGCTGAAATGGAAGGACATGTGACTGAGTTGTATTAAAAAGACCTCGAACTCAAGCGTTTGCGAGGCCAAATGAATATGCTTCCTGAGCTGGTAAATGCTGCAAGGCAAAATCCTGGATTGCACCAGGGTCTGAAAAAAGTCACTAAAGTTCAGACCATTGTGGACCTTATCCAAGAAATGGGACCATCAGGTGGGAAGATGTTCAGTGAAATTTCTAAATTAGCCAAAATTCTCATGGCCATCCCAGTCTCAACTGCAACAGCTGAGCGTTCTTTTGCTTCCCTACGTCGTTTAAAGACCTACTTGAGAACCACAATGACACAGCAAAGGTTCAACAATGTTGCACTTGCTCATTGTCACAAAGAGCGGTTCGACAATATTGATATGCAGAGTGTTGCAAAGGAATTTGTTTCAAAAAATGAGCGAAGACTTAAGTTCTTTGGCAGATTTGAGTAAGACAGTCTGTAATATACTGCAACACTCTTCATATCAATTGGAAAGATGTCCTGAACCACAGACATTTGATAACAAAACAAAAGGAAAGATTTTACCAAATATATAGACTGTATAATATTTTAAATATCACAGGGTTGTATCTACTGCAAACTTGTATATTAGTACTTCATAAAGGATATTGACACTGAGCGGTCACTGAAAATTGATTACAATTAATTATTGCTTAATTACTAGAGCCTTATAACCTTTATAAACCTGATATGCTTCCAACTTCCGGCATGTTTTATCTTTTTATCATTCTTATGAAAACTCAAGTAAATAATTTTTCCAGCTCCAAGATAGGCGTGCTTGAAAAGTTTGTATCTGTTTATTTTGGGTTACTTTTGCTGTGTCATTGTAGTTCTCATGCATTAAACTTGATTCAAGTAAGTCAAACAAAATACCAATAGTGTTATTTGAAATAACAAAAATAAATCATTTTTATGCAATATCTATTTTGATATAACTGTACATGTATAAAGAGAAAAAAATGCTTTTTCATAGAGAAAGAACTGTTTTGTTATAAGCTGGACAACACCCCCCCCCCCCACCCCCACTGAAATTGATCCCATGGGCTGACGGGATATACCTGAAAACAGCTTCCCTCAAGCTCAGATATGTCAAAGAAAGCTGTTTTATAGATGTAAACTTAGACATTTTGAATAAACATGTTTTACAGACTAACACGTGTCTTTTCTTTTTGCGTATCTTAGCTCCATGGCCTGAAGTCTACGATCGAATCCTTTTTGTAAAAACTGATAGACCTATACAAACATATTTATATGTTTGAAACGGCCTCTTATTGGCTAGGTTGGGGACCCCAACTAAACCACAACTTGTGCCTTTCATGATGACTGTTAGCAAGTCTGTTAGAGTTCAAAAAGAAGATAACAAGAATGTCACTTGTTCATTAATTCTTCTTTGGAAAAAAAAAAAAAAATGCCCAAAGCGCCAAACATTTTCCAAGAAACAATACCAAAAACGAGGCTTCTGGGTGGGAATGGGGGTCGAGGTCCTTGGATAAATAAAGCTTCAGCCCCCCTCTCCCCCTCAAAGAAAAATTGTTCCTACGCCACTGGTCTGTGATGGCGAAATCTCAAATCCTAAACAAGTTCTATCTGGTGTACCACAAGGTACTTTTTTAGGTCATTTACTCTTCCTTTTATATGTCAATGACTTTCCTGATATAAACAGCACAGTTAGACTGTTTGCTTATTATTGTCTTGTATATAGAACAACTGATAAACCCTCTGACCAACAAATCCTCCAAGATGATCTAAATAAACTTGAACATTGGCAAAATGAATTCCAACCCCTCTAAAAGCTACACCCTCTCAATATCTCCTTAAAAATGCTATAAATCACCAGTTTATACCTTGTGCAACCAGCCGCTAAAACATGTCAACTCCCACCCGTACCTAGGTGTTGAAATTGATAATAAATTCAGATGGGATAGACCATTGAAGTAGTCTTCTACTTCCATGAATAAACATATACACAACATCACCAACAAAGCAAACTCTGTACTTGGCCTATTAAGACGTAACTTCTCAAATTGTCCCACTGTCGTTAAAACCGTACAACTGCATATATCTCTAATTAGGCCAGTACTTGCGTATGCATCAATAGTATGGGACCCCAGCACCAGTACCGCGATGTAGACAAACTTGAATCAATTCAAAGGAGACTGGGCAGCCAGGTTCTGTATGGCAGACTACTCTTATAAGATAACAATCTTGTCGCCATTGATAATAATAACCTAATCCCAAACGCAAGAAATAACAATGATCTGAATTTCCACGTTCCTAATGTTTATAAATACTCCTTCTTTCCTCAAGCATTGAAATATTAATTACCACCAGATACAACACATGCGGCAAGTTTAAATTGTTTCAAAGCAAAACTTCCTAAGCTTGTTAATTGATTTGTTCTCAACTTTTGCTACGCTCGGTTGGCGTTCACGTCACTTTAGAAGGATTTTTGCCGACTTGACCTCCATGTTATTTTTCATTCAGCTAGAGAACTCTAAAAAAAAAAAAAAAAAAAAAAAAAGGACACAGATTAATTATCAAGGAACCTGAGCAGTTTTTTTTTTTTTTTAAGTGGCTGATGCGCAAGGCTAGTGAAATTGAATAAACTTTCCTTCTAGATTCTAGATTCAAAGCTTCCAGCATTCTGGAATTTGACCAGCTTTGGATCATTTTCTTTTAATATTATAACCATACATTCATATTTATATTTTTTTTAAATATTTTTTATATATATATTTTTTATACCTTGTTAAAACTTTTACTGCGTATTATCTCGACCTTCGTCAATTTATTTGCTGTCATAATTTGCTTGCTTATTGTCTGTGTTTCTGATTTCCACATGTACTCGTTCTCTCAAAATGGCTGAAGGTGACTGGGAAAAGGCTCCGGTTCGGAAAAAGAATTACGACAGAAATCAGCAAGGTGCTGACAATAATCCAGAGGAGGATGGCTTCGAGGAAGAAGAACCAAATTTTAGTGACCCAGAAGACTTTATTGATGAAATAACTGATGAGGGTAAACGAAACTGACTCCCTAAGTTCCAGATGGCTTAACGTTAAAACATTTTCTTTCCATAAGGAATTGTTATTATACTCATTAAATTATTACGTTAGGATAAGTAAGCTAGGCCTTGTTAATGTAACTCAATCAGACTTTCAGCCTGCACATGTGCCAATTGTGCTAAATGGATCAGGCAATTTTAGCCAATTCGGACTAAAGCCAATTGGGCGAAATGGATAGTATAGCACAACCAGGCTATTTTAACCAAATCGGACTAAAGCCAATTGGGCTATCACATTCAAGGCCATTTGAGTATTTCTGATTTTAGCCAAATCAGGCTTTTTACCAATTTGAGCAAGCACAAAACCTAGTTATTATATGCATCCCTCAGTACGGGTTGACATTTGGATTGCTGTACGAGGGTTGTTATAGATTAAATGCAATTGCTATGGGGTTTTTTTAAATGCACACGTTGAAAATTGATGATTGAAAAATAACTTCCTTTAAGTTGTTGGATATTCTTATATCAATTAGGCTTGTCTACATAATACACTTTTTCAAAAACTTTTCCAAAATCTTTACCTATCTAGCACCACGACGGGATAAATTTGTCTGAGATTCATATTGTGGCTGTCATTTTCTTAGTCAACGCACGTTTGTGATTAATTCTTCAACGTCCGCAAATAAAATTTAGGATGTTCCACTAAACTGCAGGTTGATTTATCGGTGCCAACTTTTTTTTTTCTTCACATAGCTTTATTAAATAGTTTTGGTAAAGACACTGAAAAGAAATAAACAAAACATCAAGAAATGTTTAGATTATATAATTGTACTTTATAAGTATTATTTTAACTTTTTCCTCAAATAATTTAGAATATATTACCCCTGCTAAAATGTTATTGCCTGATAGTAGTGTTTTGAACTTTGACCGTACTTTGGAGAGCTTGTCAGACTATTTGTACGGAAAGAAAAGTAGTCCAAAATACTTTGATAAAAGTATCTAAAATCACCAAGGTAAAATGGTTTCGTTTTCATAAAGATCTTAAAATTGAGATTTTCCTATACTTTTAACACAGCTTAAAACAGTACAGGAGGGTATAGAGTTTTGTAGAACCCTCGGATGGCCAGCCATCACCAATGCCAGCATTACTAACACGGATGGCATCAGTACTACTACGGGAGTACTACACATGATACCTGGGAAGTTTCATTAAAAAATAACCATGAAAAACAATATCTGTAAATTTTCAACTAGAAATGATTTATTTTGTCAATCGTAAATGAAATAAATTAAACTTTTGTTGTACTATGCAACCAAATGAAATTTAAAAAAACAATAACTGAATAATTAGGCCTACACGGTTAACATATAATTTTGTCAATGCCAGCTATAACTTAATTGAGCTAGTATTACTAATTAACTTATCTTAGTATGTCATGTGACTCTTAAATATGTTAAATAATGCCTCATTCTGTCATTCTTTCCCTCTGTTATTGCCCAATTGGGCTAAACTTGTTAGCCCAATTATGCTAAATTAGCCCAAATGGGCTACTGTACAGTGGGCTACTGTGTACAGTACAAAATGGTCCCAAGTCAGTTGTGAACAGAATCACAGACGTTTTCAGTCTATTGGGGATTTCAATATTAATGATTATTGTACTTGATATGAGAAGCCCTAAAAGGCATGACCAGACTAAGAATTTGGAAAATAATGTTGAGAAATTAATCAGTAACTTTTCTAAAAAGTTTTGCAAGAGTAGGCCTACGTTGTGTTCTTGCTCGTTTGGAAAATACTGAAGCTTAAAAATAAAAAACTTTTGGCCATTAAGGCACATGCGCAAGTCACTTCAAGACTTGTGTATTATTTTATGGGGTAAATTCTGTTAATATATGGACGTGATTAGTGTTGAAAAATACAGTTACCCCCTGTTACAAATGGATGTGTCTGAATTGAAAAAAGTGTAGATTTAGAGTTAAATAAACTTGCAACGCAAGTTGCAAACTTGTGTTAGCAAACAGAATGTCGGAGATTCTGGAGGTGTAAACGGGTGATTAGTTTGATTTTATTAACTTAGAGATCAGGTGTATATTTATGTTTTAATGTTTAAAATAGAAGCCCCTTGTAATTTGGGAATTTCTTTTGGTGTACAATTCCATGGTACTCCAAGTTATATTTCATATTTGCCAATTTTGAGTAGTCACCTGTAAAAGTACTTCGGTATTACCCGTACCATTTTTTGTTAGTACTAACGGTGCTCATTTTCACCAGTACCGTGCAATGTTAATTTTACATATATACATCCTCTTTGGTCTTTAGGTAAATCTGTTGACCAGTCATATTAAACGTGGTATCCTCTAAAACCATGTTATCTTCACAATCCATATGTTGAGGTTCGCATGAGACACAGTCAAAAGAATATGTCATCAATAGGCCACACAATCATAGGGAGTCATTTAGTGTTAGGCTGCATAGGAAAAATTTCAAATTTTGCTGAATTTTGACTCCTATTAACTTTCTTCCTTGTGTGTAAAATCGGGAGAAATTTGAAGCTATTCTGAAGGCCCCAGATTGGAACGTTTGCAAAGTGTGCAAGGGATTTTAAAGCTGCCCTACTGTGCTGGCACATAGAGGTTCAAATTTTGCGCGGGGGATAAATTCCCTGTGTAAAGCCTTAAAAATGAAATTCCAGTCGTTTTTTTAAAGTAAAATCAAGTAAATTTACACTATTTATATTTGATCATCAACAAATCTTAGATTTGAGGTGAAAGTACCATTCTAAACATATTTGACTGTTATTTACTTATTTATTAATTTGATATCTCAATGAATTTGATAGTGGCTGGCTGGCTGCAAACAAACGGTTGTTTTAAGTCTAACATGGCTCTTAAAATAGCCGGGGTAGTAGGGGTGGGTCATACAACTGACAAGTTCATAATACCAGTTGTGGGAGAGGCTTTGAAATAGAAGCAGACATGAACCAATGTGTGAAGATAACTTTACACACAATAAATTATATCTGCACAAATTAGAACTTTTAGCTGAATATTAAATTAATGGTGTAAGATAGTTTAGTCTTTTTTCTTTCTTTTTTTGTTAGCCATTAATCTGATTTTCTAGGCCATAGTTTAGTCTTTTTTGTTTTTGTTTTTTTGTTAGCCATTAATCTGATTTTCAAGGCCTAACCTTGTCCATGCTTTGTTTGATTTTAAACCCAGAACTGCTGGGGGACTTGATAAAGCAGAAACCGGAGGAGGCTGATGGGATCAATTCTGTCATCGTTGTAGACAATATACCACAGGTGAACCCAGAAAGGCTGAACAAGCTCAAAAATGTCATCCGTAAAATCTTCAGCAAGTATGGAGATATCATCACAGAATATTATCCAGAAGTTAACGGACTCACAAAAGGGTAATTTCTTTTTTTCTTTGCAATGAATAGTAGTACATCTTTTTCAAGTACCTAAGTGAAAATATTTATCTCAAGACTATCATTGAAATGTTGTTTGTTTGTTTGTTGTCAACCATATTTAATTCTCCTCTTCCACCCCCTCTCTACTTTGTTTTTTTTAACCATGCACCTCCCCTCTCAATCACAGCTTTCTGACCTTTTGTTTTTGAATTTCTCTCATTCTCCCCCTGTTTCCTTTCCTTCCTACCTCTAGAGTGATTTGACCTCTCAGGCACAATTGACCTTCGTTGTCGTGGTGCCGTTAAGCCCTCAACAAACAAACAAACACAAGAAAAATAAATAGATAAGCAGAAACCATTTGTAGTTCTAAATTCTTATGCAATTTACACACTTATAAGACTAATAAGTCACCTTTTTTTCCTTGCTTGTTTAAAGTTAAATGACAGCATATATATCCATTGACAAAATTGCATAATGAAAGGCAAAATACTTTAATGTTCATGAATTTGCTCTCTAGCAGTTGTAAAAGCCTGAAAACATCAAAATGTAGTACATAAGAAAGATATGTCCAGAGACTCAAAACAATTTTTGTTAAAATGTATTAAATTGAAAAACTTTTGAGTGAACTGACACTGAATAACCCTATTGTATTTTTTGGTATTGACACTTCATATATTCATTGGATTAGATGTTAAAATTGTTTTCACCCTTGAACAAGATTGACATAGTTTCCATTTTTATTAGCTCTGCTTTTCAAAGAATGGTAGGAGCTATTCTACTCACCTTGGCCACGTTGCCATCTGCCTCGGCATTGGTTGATTTTTTTTTGGAGTTAGATCTTTAAAAAACTTGTCGTCATTTGAAAATGTACATTATTTAAAAGTGGAATAAATATATAGAATGTGCATAATGTCTTAAGTAGAATTTGCAGTGTCATAGATGACTTTCAGGTGGAATTCATTAAAGTATTGACATTTTATTCTTTGCTACAGTAATTGCAGTTCTTATTAGAAATATGTCATCATTTGATAAATAAGCATTATTTAAAAGTGAATAAATAAATGGAATGTGAATATTGCCTAAATGGAAATTTGTAGTATCTTACATGTTTTCCAAAATAACAAATAAGTAGACATAAAAAGAACTGATAAAACTCAGTCCTCAAACTGGAATACCCTGGAATGTCGTAGATATATAGCTAGGCTTACAACCTTCCAGAAAGCATATCAGGGCTACCTGGCCATCCCTATCGGAACTTTCCTACGCCCGGCCTCCCGCTTCACAAGAAGATCTAAAAACCAGACATTTACAGAACTGCATACTAATAAGGACTTTCAAATACTCCATTATTCCATGAACTGTAAATGACTGAAACAACCTACCAGAAACTCTCTCCAGTGTAATAGACAACAACAAAATCAAAGAAGCAATCATTTTTCAGTTTTTAGTCAACAGTTTTCTTGCACACACACCCTATCCAGTTTCCTTTGCTCCACCAGGAGTGTTGAACTGTAACCATCAAGATCAAATAGGTTGTTGTCATTTGTTGTTCTTAAATTTCTGGTGTCACTCAAAAGGTCAAATAATGATGGTAAATTTTGTGTTGTACATCCTGGAAAAATCGTAAGGGCTATTGGGTTGGTACTTGGTGAATTGATCGAAGGTGATGCAGAGTTACGTCCATTTAAATGTATATGATTTTACATGTCAAAAAATAATAATTAATTTTGTGTGGCACATTTTGGGAAAATCATAAGTGTTATTGGGTTAATAGCAGTGATGAGGCTACTCAGTCATTTATTAAAATGAAATAATATTCTAAACTTTAAAAAATGTCACCTGGAAGTTTGTGTGTAAAAGGGGAGGGGAGGGGTTGTCCAGGATTATATCATGCTTCACCTACAATCCCCCATACACCTATCATCCCCCATACACCTATCATCCCCCATTCACCTATCATCCCCCATTCACCTACCATCCCCCCTTCACCTACCATCCTTTAATTTACCTCCCATCCCCATTCACTTGTCATCCTTTTTTCACCTCCTGTCCCCCATTCACCTACCATTCCAATCTACTTCCACCCTAATTATATATCGTAACAACACTTGGGTCAAGAATATACTTTGTGCATTCACTTGCCATCTTACATTCACCTACCATCCTTAAATGCACCTCACCCCCATTCACCTGTCATGCTTCATTCACCTGCCATCCCCCATTCACCTACCATCCCCCATTCACCTACCTTCCCCCATTCACCTACCATCCCCCATACACCTACCATCAACCCATTCACCTACCATCCCCCATTCACCTACCATCCCCATTCACCTACCATCCCCATTCACCTACCATCCCCATTCACCTACCATCCCCATTCACCCACCATCCCCATTCACCTACCCTCCCCCATTCACCTGCCATCCCCCATTCACCCACCATCCCCCATTCACCTACCCTCCCCATTCACCTGCCATCCCCCATTCACCTACCATCCCCATTCACCTACCATCCTCCATTCACCTACCATCCCCCATTCACCTACCATCCCCATTCACCTACCATCCCCATTCACCTACCATCCAACTACCATCCCTAATTCAACTACCATCCCCCATTCAACTACCATCCCCCATTCAACTACCATCGCCCATTCACCTACCATCCCCATTTACATACCATCCCCATTCACCTACCATCGCCCATTCACCTACCATCCCCATTCACCTACCATCTCCCATTCACCTACCATCCTCCATTCACCTACCATCCTCCATTCACCTACCATCCCCATTCACCTTCAATCCCCCATTCACCTACCATCCCCATTTACCTACCATCTCCCACTCACATACCATCCCCACTCATACCATCCCCTCTCACACCACCCCCTCTCACATACCACCCCCACTCACATACCATCCCCACTCACATACCATCCCCACTCATACCATCCTCCATTCACATACCATCCCCATTCACCTACCATCCCCATTCACTTACCATCCCCATTCACCTACCATCCCCATTGACATACCATCCCCATTCACCTACATTCACCTACCATCCCCATTCACCTTCAATCCCCATTCACCTACCATCCCCTTTTACCTACCATCCCCTCTCACATACCATCCCCACTCACATACCATCCCCACTCACATACCATCTCCCACTCACATACCATCCCCCACTCACATACCATCCTCCATTCACATACCATCCCCATTTACATACCATACCCCATTCACATACCATACCCCATTCACATACCATCCCCATTCACATACCATCCCCATTCACATACCATCCCCACTCAAGTACCATCCCCATTCACATACCGTCCCCTCCCGCATTCACCTTTCGTCCCGCATTTACCTTTCCTCCCTCATTCAGCTGTCATCCTTCATTCACCTACCACCCCATTCACCTACCATCCTCCATTCACCTACCATCCCCATTCACATACCATTCAACTACCATCCCCATTCAAGTACCATCCCCATTCAAGTACCATCCCCATTCAAGTACCATCTCCCATTCAAGTACCATCCCCATTCAACTACCATCCCCATTCACCTACCATCCTCCATTCACCTACCATCCCCATTCACCTACCATCCCCATTCACCTACCATCCCCATTCACCTACCATCCAACTACCATCCCTAATTCAACTACCATCCCCATTCAACTACCATCCCCCATTCAACTACCATCTCCCATTCACCTACCATCCCCATTTACATACCATCCCCATTCACCTACCATCCCCATTCACCTACCATCCCCCATTCACCTACCATCTCCCATTCACCTACCATCCTCCATTCACCTACCATCCTCCATTCACCTACCATCCCCATTCACCTTCAATCCCCCATTCACCTACCATCCCCATTTACCTACCATCTCCCACTCACATACCATCCCCACTCATACCATCCCCCCTCTCACACCATCCCCTCTCACATACCACCCCCACTCACATACCACCCCCACTCACATACCATCCCCCACTCACATACCATCCCCACTCACATACCATCCTCCATTCACATACCATCCCCATTCACCTACCATCCCCATTCACTTACCATCCCCCATTCACCTACCATCCCCATTGACATACCATCCCCATTCACCTACATTCACCTACCATCCCCATTCACCTTCAATCCCCATTCACCTACCATCCCCTTTTACCTACCATCCCCTCTCACATACCATCCCCACTCACATACCATCCCCACTCACATACCATCTCCCACTCACATACCATCCCCACTCACATACCATCCTCCATTCACATACCATCCCCATTTACATACCATACCCCATTCACATACCATACCCCATTCACATACCATCCCCATTCACATACCATCCCCATTCACATACCATCCCCACTCAAGTACCATCCCCCATTCACATACCGTCCCCTCCCGCATTCACCTTTCGTCCCGCATTTACCTTTCCTCCCTCATTCAGCTGTCATCCTTCATTCACCTACCACCCCATTCACCTACCACCCCATTTACCTACCATCCTTCAGATCACCTCCTACTTCCATTCACCTACCATCCCCCATTCACCTACCATTCCAATCTACTTCCACCCTAGTGCACCAACTACCTTCAACATACAGTACCTACCTATGCCATCTGTAATACACTCAATATCCTCAATTAAATTCACCTACCGTCCTTCAAATCACCCTACCCCCATTCACTTGTCATGCTTCATTCAACCACCATCCCTCATTCACCTACAATCATCCCCTATTCACCTATCATCCTTCAGATCACCTCCCACTCCCATTCACCTACCATCCCTTATTTACCTACCATTACAATCTACTTCCACCCTAAAGCACCAACTACCCTCAACATACAGTACCTACCTATGCCATCTCTAATACACTCAATATCCTCTATGTTCCCTATGTACATACCATCCCCCAAACCACCCCTACATTCACATATCCCCTTCATCCACCTACACTTTCTTTGCCACTCCAGGCACTTACAGTAGCTATAATCATGTAAGGAATGCATTGTTGTAATTTCTTTTGCGGTAAGAGGCTTCATTATATGACTTTTCTTAAATGCCACATATACAGTGGCATCATCGCTAGCGGGTGTGGGGTAGGGGGTGGAGGACATTCCCCCTAAGCATTCATTGTGCCCCCTGTGTGCTCCCCAAATAAAAAAAGAACTGTTCATATTTTCTTTATAATACATGTTGGCTATATTCTTGTTCTTAGTCTCGTTCATTTTAAATGTTTTCCATTATTTTAAAGTTGATTAAGGCTATCAAAAACTAGGGAGTCCTCAGAGCTTCCGGGACTTTCCCCTAGCTGGATCCCATCACACATACTCCATCAGTACTTGTTGTTGGCTTTATTAGTCTTTTATCGGTTATCTTCATTATCATAATATTAAATCCATTTGGGCCATTATTAAACAGGAATCTTCAGAGCTTCCGAGCGCTTTGCCCCTGGACTCCTACCAGGGCTTTGCCCCTGGACCCCTACCAGGGCTTTGTCCCTAGACCCCTACCAGGGCTTTTCCCCCTGGATCCCTACCAGGGCTTTTCCTTCTGGACCCCTACCAGGGCTTTTCCCCCTGGACCCCTACCAGGGCTTTTCCCTCTGGACCCCTACCAGGGCTTTTCCCTCTGGACCCCTACCAGGGCTTTGCCCCTGGACCCCTACCAGGGCTTTGCCCCCCTGGACCCCTACCAGGGCTTTGCCCCTGGACCCCTACCAGGGCTTTGCCCCTGGACCCCTACCAGGGCTTTGCCCCCCTGGACCCCTACCAGGGCTTTGCCCCTGGAGCCCTTAAGGTGGCCCCTGGACCCCATGCCTTTAAACGCATGCTACACACGTGTATAGTGCCGCATGTTACTTTTACAGATTCTTTGGTGTGCCCCTCCCCCTCTCCTTCTCTCACCCATTTTTCAAATATTGTTGTTCCCCTAAACCAAAACCTCTGGCAATGCCACTGCACAGACAAGTTTTACATGTCAGGAATTTAAGGTTGTTTTGCAGAAATTTGTTGAGTTGATTGAAGTCATTAAAGTATTGGAAATGCAATGAATATTTATTGCACTTGAGGGATATGGGTGGAGTCATATAATCAAGTTCTTCTTAAGATCATACAAAAATTAGATATAGCATTTGGACAACATAAGCATGTACATACTATCTAATGACATAACTATGCCTTATAAGAAGCAAAACAGGTGTACACCTTTAAAGATTTGAACATTTCAAAATGTTTACATTAAGCCCCGTCCACTCATTAATATGTACGATATAGACACCAAAAGCAATAGTGATCGTCTTTGAATCATGTATTTGCCAAATATGACGTGCCACTGATGTACGCTTCACAAGATACCGTGTTTACAAGCTGTCTACAAGCTATTTTCAGAAAAAGCACATTAAGCATGTGCATGTACACCTGTCCTACTTTATTATGCCAAATAAGAAGCAAAACAGACATGTGGTTGTAAAGATATGAACATTTTGAAGATTTTTACATTTAGCCCCGCTCATTCATTAATATGCATGATATTGACACCAAAAACAATAGGGATCATCTACTAGTGTGACAATGCATCTATGTGCCAAATATGACAAGACATAGATTTACTGCTCATGAGATATTGTGGTTACAAGCAAAGCAACACACCCCCACACACACCCATACCCACACTCATACCCACGTACACACATCAACACCACTGCATAAGTTTCTGATGCTGATTGCATCGGAAACAAAACTAAAAACAAAGAATAAGATACTGTTAGTGGACTTCCCTTAAGATTACCCTGTTATCAAAATTTATCTCACTGGAAGTTACGGGATAAGTAATTGTTTACTTCCTTCAAGTAGTGTACTCCCACAGCAGCTTGGAATAGTCAAGCATGCTGTCATGTAGACAGCTCTAGTTTGATTTTTTTTAATTTGCATTTCAGGTTTATATTTTTGGAGTATGGCTCTCCATCAAATGCTGCACAAGCTGTTAAGAATATGGACGGGTATAAGTTGGACAAGACGCATACCTTTTCAGTGAACCTCTTCACCGACTTTGACAAGTATGAGCTCAACCATGATTTTATTTTGAAATTCTTTTTGACAAAATGGGTACTTTGTTATCTGTGACAATACCAAGGCCAATAAAAAAGGAAATTTCCTTAGCAGTTATTAGTCGCATGGCTCTTCTCATTTGCATAATAATGGCTTACTCATTTGCATAAATGGCTTACTATTCACATAATAATGACTTAGTCATTTGCTTAATAATGGCGTACTCGTTTGCCTAATAATGGCTTACTCATTTGCATAAAATTCATTTTGATTTTTGAATAAAAACCTGATCACAGGTTACAGATATCAAAGCAAAATATTCTTCCCCCTTAAATTTCAGAGGCAAAAACTCTTCCATCAAAGTTTTGCATCTGCATATGTATTATTAAAATCTGCATATGTATCATTAAAATCTGCATATGTATTATTAAGATCTGCATATGTATCATTAAAATCTCTAAATAATCAGTTTATCTTTTGACTTTTAATTTGGTTTTGAAATATCATACTATTGTGCATGATTTGATGGTATCTTGTTAAGTTTTTCAGTCGATCAGAAATAGCATGAAAGTCTCGTCATTCCTCTTATCAACAGGTATTCCAGTATACCAGACAAATGGGAACCTCAGGAGAAGCAACCTTTCAAAGACCATGTAAGTATCAATTGCACTAACACAACTTTAGTTTCCTTTCTCAGTTGTCGGTCGGGAAAATGGGAAATTTGCGGGGTCTGGAGTGGGGAAGGGGGATTAATATATATATATATATATATATATATATATATTTTTTTGTTGTAGATTTCTTGAGTCAACAACTGTATATGTGGTAAATATGTGCTCTAAAAATATCCCCATGTAAATGTGCAATGAAAAGTACTTTGAATTGCGAAAGAGACAAGTATATAAAGGTGTAATCACTACATTAGTATTATTTATGTTGCGATTTTTCTTGGAAAGATTTTTGACTCTTTTTATTCCCAACCGTGTAAAATTTTATAATTAGTTCGAACTCTGTAGTGGTTGAAATGAAACATTATCGCCACTGTTCCACAGAACAGTACTTTCTCAATTAACACTGATCAGATTTTACTACTTATTTGGTTAATATGTGCAATTATGTATGCCGCTTTATTAATATTTACATTAAATAGCATCCAGTTGCATACAATTGTACACATGCAAGCAGCCTTACATATATTAATTCATTATTAATTGTGCTGACAATTGCAGGGAAGGTGGGAAAACCTTTTTTTTTATTGGAAGATTTTATTTTTATGAAAATCTTAATTGACAACATGCGTTTTTTCTAGCAGAAGTCAAGATATTTTTTATTGATGCCACATGCTTATGAAAAGAACACTGTTCCATATTGGAAAATTCACTGCTCCTGCATAAAAAGAAATAATTTATAACAACTTTATACCATTATTTTGGTACATAATGGTATGATTATGACGATATATTGGTATGGACAAATTGCCAATACCGCCCATGTGAGATAAACACTTCACTCAGTAGGCAATACTTGCATATTGAGTAAGACAGTGCACTATACACTTGTAATGTTGAAAACCACTTTGACAACAACAAAAAACATAATCCTAAAATTTTGGTGGTGATGTCATGCATATTAATGAGTAGGTGAGGCTTAATTTGAAAGTCTTGAAATGCTCATATTTTAACAAACGCATGTCTGTTTTGTTTCATATTCAGTATAATTATGTTGTTAGCTAGTGTGTATGTGTTCATTGTATAAAACTTGTGTTCATTAATATGTGTAGCAGGCTGGGCTTAATGTGATTTTGCTGAAAAGAGCTTGTAAGCACAATATCTCAAGAACAATAAACTTAGTAAGTGTATTTATTATATAAGCTAGTTTGTACATGTTCATTGTATAGAAACGTTAGATTTTATTGATATGCATAGTGGGTGGGGCCTAATATGGTTTTGCTGAAAGACCTTGTAAACATGGTATCTCAAGAATGACATACTGGATTCATGGCATGTGCTGTACACAGATAGCCCATGGTCTGTAGATGTGCCCTATTGTTTTTGGTGGCGATGTCATGCATATCCATTAGTAGGCAAGGCTTAATGTACAAATCTTGAAATGCTTCTATTTTAACAATCACATGTCTGTTTTGTTTCATATGTACTAGATTTATGATGTGAGCTAGTTTGTACATGATCGTTTGATAATAAAACCAATAATATGCCTAGTGGGCGTGGCTTAATATGATTTTGCTGAAAAGGTTGTAAACACAATATCTGAAGAATTCATGTTGTCAAATATTTCAAAATCATGAAAAAAAGCATCAGGACTACAAAACCTTTTGGTTCTTGTAGTATTAAGGAATATATGAAATTATTTTGTATTACGTAAAAGGGATCCCTGACGATAATAGGCATTGTCAATAGTTGACCTTAGATCGTCGCGGAAAGGCCTAGTTATTCTAGCGCATTGTCGAAATTCATCTACGCTTCTATGGTAAGCCAATGCAGCAGTTTCAACGTTAAAAAGTATATAATGTTGTCTGACCGTAAATAGCAGCCATTTAGTGGCTATAGCGTGTACTACAATCAGAATGTTATCTGACTAATATCGCCCAAGCTTAAAAAAGCTGCATAATTAAAATTACCTGCAGTGCTAAAACAAGTAGTCATAAATAGTCATTTTTGGTTTAAATGCACTAGAAATAAGATACAAATAAATTATAGGAAATAAATACCAGACTCGGCCATAGTATTTTATGTATAATACTTTACTTGATACTCACCTAGTTGGAAGAATACAAGGGAAATTGAACTCGCTTTAAAAGAAAGTTCAGCTTTTTCTAGGAAATTTAGGGTAGCAGAACGTATTGTAATAATTTACATGATTTATGTAATGAGATATTTATGTGGTTCTAAAAGGCATTTAAAATTATTGAAAGCATGGGAAAATGTGTGATTTTTTTTACTGGGAACAGAAGATGATATGTCAAATGTGATAGAAGTACATGATAAATATGTCATTGTGATTATATAAATCTTGCGCTTGTTTAATCTCTTTCTTTGGTTTAATATTTTTTTAGGGCAATATGAAATCGTGGCTCCTGGAGGCTGACTGCAATGACCAATACAGTGTCATTTATGACGGTGGAGAGACGACTGCCATTTTCTCAAACACTCCATCTGAATCTACATGTGTAGAAGCCAGAAAGGTGAGTCTGATGATCGTTAATGGATGCCATGTTTAAAGGATTAGTTCAGTGGTCAAGCATGTATATCTGATATGAAAGAGGACTTTGAAAGAAACAAAATGGTGAAGAAAGCATTCAAAAATATTATTCCATTAAGGAGATATTTAAGTTTAAAGTTTGGTATTATTTGTGTAGAAATGACTGAAATCAGACTAGTTGTGATGTCATAGCCTCAGATTCCTCAAAGTCTTTATGTATTCTATCATATTTTGTCCTGTGATTCTGTGGCTTAAAAGCCATGGGACATGTCAAAAAAGTACTAAAACTGAATCTAGGATATATATAATATAATATATAATATACCACCTGAAGAAAGTTTGAGTAAAATTAATTTCATTAGTGTAAAAATTAAATAACTTTCTTTAAAATACATTAAAGACTTTGAGGAATCTGAGGCTGTGACATCACAATTAGTCTGATTTCATTCGTTTCTACACAAATGATACCAAACTTTAAAGTTGAATATCTTCTTAACAGAATGATATTTTTGAATGCTTTCTTCATCATTGTGTTTCTTTTAAAGTCCTCTTTCATATAAGATGCACATGCTTGACCATTTTGTTTCTTTTGAAGTCCTCTTTCATATAAGATGGACATGCTTGACCCCTGAACTAATCCTTCAATTACCTTTCAAAGGTTTTAAGTGTCTTGAGAATGAATAGGAAAAACACAAGAAGTCTCCAAACAATTGATATTTATTCTGTTTGGAAGATAGTTCAGTTATCTACCCACTGTGGTTATCTACCCACTGTGGTGTAGCGGTTATCATACATGTTTACAGACCACGAGGCCCTGGGTTCAAGCCTGGGTTGGGTAGACACACCAGTGTACCACAACTGGTTATCAAAGGCTGTGGACATTGACTTGGTGGTCGATGATATGTCTGTCCGTACGTCGTACCTGTGTTTTCGTTTGGGTCATATTAAGTGTTTCGTGATAGCATTGTTACTATCATAACCGAATACGCAGGCGACGACCCCGTCATTGTGATTGTGTGTTCACTTGCGTCGTCGTTGAGATAGTTCAGACCTATTTGGTTTATATTGGAAAATCTCAAGTGGAGCATGTTTTTATGGGGAGTTTCAAATATAAGTTAAGGGTTAATATTTTTCTGTTATGTATAAATTATCAGGGGGTAATGAGAAGAGAGGTGTGCAATGGAGTGAATGAAGGTTGGAATGATGAGTTGGTTAGGAGTATATTTGGTAGATGAGTGGGTGGCAAACAGTGGGTAGGGGTGTTTGGTGAATGGAGGATTGAAGGTGAATGGAGGATGGTAGGTGAATAGTAGGTGATTTGGGGATGGTAGGTGATTTGGGGTTGGTAGGTGATTTGGGGTTGGTAGGTGAATGCTGATGGTAGGTGAATGGGGTTGGTAGGTGAATTGGATATGGTAGGTAAATGGGAGATGGTAGGTAAATGGAGATGGTAGGTGAATGGGGATAGTAGGTGAATGGGAGATGGTAGGTGAATGGGGATGGTAGGTGAATGGGAGATGGTAGGTGAATGGGAGATGGTAGGTGAATGGGGATAGGTGAATGGGGATAGGTGAATGGGAGATGGTAGGTGAATGGGGGATGGTAGGTGTATGGGAGATAAGAGGTGAATGGGCGATATTAGGTTAATATTAGGTGAGGGGATGAGAGTTACAGGAAAGAACTAGAGTTTTAGCACTGCAGAACGCAACATACCTCCGCCCCTGTTCATTCCCCACTGGAATACAATCTACCTTAGAAACTTATAACCCCAAACAATTTCTCTCTCACTGTTGATCTGTATTGCCATTTACATTGTAAACACTTTGGAAACATCACTTGTGATCATTGTTTTCAGTTGAGTTTAGACCAAACATTCATTGTTTGAGCTCTATTTAGGGTAGATTCACATTCCATAATTTTCTTCATTTTTCATGGCAGAAACCAATTGTTTTTATTTCTTTAATACCAGAGACCACCTCGCTTGATTTTCTTTGAGTCCAGAAAATTGATTGTATGGCTGTTCTTTCAAGGCATGAATTCATTGTCCAGCACATTCCATTGGAAAGTTTCATCTAAGTCTTGATAAATCTTGCCCTAAAAATATCCCCACCTCTGCATTTCTATGCTCCCCTTGTTTCAAAAAGTCCCAAATTCGAATCACTTCTTTCTTAAGCAGTAAGAAAATTACACACCAAATTTAATCAAAGTTCAAGCATCAATTATTGAGATATTTTGATGACAGACAAAATCAAAATTCAAGCATCAATTATTGAGATATTTTGATGACAAACAAAATATCCTTATCCTTCCATTTTCACCCTTCTCCTATTCCATTATGTCTCAAATATTAATCACTTCTTCCTAAAGCAGTAACAAAACCACACACTAAATTTAATCCAAATCCAATCATCAGTTCTTGAGATATCTTGATGGCAGACAAACAAACAGAGGTAAAAACATGTCCCCACCCCCATTCGCACCCTTTCCATTTCAATATGTCTCACATTTGTATCACTTCTTCCTTAATCAGTAACAAAACCACACACCAAACTTAATCCAAATTCACTTATTAGTTCTTGAGATATCTTTATGACAGACAAATAAACATAGGCAAAAACATGTCCCCATCCCCACTTTCACCCTTCCCCTGTTCCAATATACCAAATTTTTACCACTTTCTTAAGCAGTAACAAAACCACACAACAAATTTAATCCAAATCCAAATATCAGTTCTTGCGATATCTGACTCCCCCTACTTTCTTTTCTTCCCACCTATGGAATGATCTAACCTCCCAGGCACAATTTGACCCTCGCTGTTGTGATGCTGTTAAGCCCTCATCAAACAAACAAAAGACAAACTCACCTTAAAATATCCCTACCCCTCCATTTTCACCCTTCGGCTCTACCGGTATGTCCCAAATTGTTTACACTTCGTGCTTCAGCAGTAACAAAACCGCACACCACTTTTGATGAGAATCCGATCATCAGTTCTTAAGATATTTGGATGACAAACCAACAAATTTACAGAGGCGAAAACATAACCCCTGTCCAACTTTGTTGGAGAGGGTAATTAAGAAACAGAAATAGAAGAATTTGGCATAAAGCTTGGAAGACATAGGAATTGGGATGAGGGTGGAATGGCATGGGAAATGTGGTGGAAAGTTGGACGGAATGGGGTGGCATGTAGAACAAGAGTCATGGCACGTGGGACAGTAAAATGGTCAGTGGGACAGGGTGGCATGGTATGTAGGACAGGATGGGATAGCTTGTGGAAAAGAGTGTCATGGCATGTGGAACAGGGTGGAACGGCATGGGGGACAGGACAGGATGGCATGATGAACAGGGTGGGATGTCATTGGAACTGGGAGGGGTGGTGTCTGGGACGGGTGGGATGATATGTGAGACACTGGCTTGTGATGTGGTTTTCAGGTGTGATGGCATGTGGGACAGGGTGGGTTGGCATGTGGTACAGAAAAGGATGGCATGTGGTTGGATGTCATATTAATGTTTGGTGTGATGGCATATGAATCATGTGGTGGAAAAACATCTGGATATGATGTATGATTTCCTGTAAGATGGGATTTAGGATGGAAAGGCTGCGGAACAGGGTAGAATGGCAAGTGGGACAATAGGTGGGATAACATTTGGGTTGGGAGGAAGGTGTGTTATTAGCGTCGAGGGGATTTGTAACGTTTGTGATGTCTGTTTTTTTTTTTAAAGGTCTATGAATGCAATGTTTAATCACCTGTTGAAGGTGTGGATGCCATGTTCAATAACCTTGTAAAGGTTCATTGGTGTTATGTTTAATTACCATTTAGATGCCATGATGTTTAATAACATTTTGAAATCGTATAGATTCCTGTTTAATTACCTTTTAAAGGTCTATGGACACCAAATTTACTATTTAAAAGTCAAAAGTTTGTTGTTTTACTTTTGTTGAAAGCTAGGTGTATAAAGTAGGAAATGCTTGTCCACATTTCATTCCTTTCTGCCAAATTTTTACCTCAGGAGTTTCTGAAAACGTAAAATAATGTAAAATTCATATATGCCAAACCATATTCCAAGTATTACATCTCTTTCCGACTGATTTGTAATGATACAGATCATATTATTCAATTCATTAGATAGCAATCAAATAAAGAATCATTTGAAGAACGTGCCACAATTTGTTCTATTTTCGTTTAAACCAAATTGTCATTTGTACAGTGTGTATCATCTCATAATCTTTGTCTCTCTTGAAAAATTGAAATATTCAGGGTACGTTATAAGCTTATGTAATCAGAGTCAGAGAAATAAAGGGAACTTTTTTCTTTTTGGTGTTTACTATGTTTAAGTCTCAATTGTGGGAAAGATATTGGCAAATGACAATTTCGCTCGAAAAATGCTGATTTTGTTTTGTTTTCTTACAGCGATGGACAGAAACCTATGTAAGATGGTCTCCTCTTGGAACATATCTAGCCACAATGCATCAAAAGGGAATTGCATTATGGGGAGGAGAAAAATTCCAACAGATTATGAGGTTTGCTCATACTGGGGTGCAACTTATTGACTTTTCACCATGTGAGAGGTAAGATTGGTGACACACGTTCTGCTTGCTGGATGTAGTAGATAAGATGAATAAGAAAAATCTTCAAATTGGTCAATTGTTTTATTGAGAAGGAGCACTAGACTGAAATGTGAGGGCGCTCATTGCGAAACTCACAGATACATTACCCACAACAGATCGATAAACTTCATGCCTCCATAGCCCACAGACAACGTGAGGGCAAAGGTCACTTGAATATTCATATCTACCAAAAAATTGCTAAACCGTTGTGTGCTAGATAAGCATTCATTTTAGGGATGACCCTCTAAAAATACGCCTTCACTTCTTGGTCTAGTGTAAACAAGAAAAAGTTATCCACACTTAATAAAGTAATTGTATTTTTTCTTATATTGAAAGAAGGTGCATTTGGTAAATAATTTTTGGGACGTTCTCCATCTCATAATCAGTAGAAAAGCACATTCAGAGGAACATTTATATCTGAATTTTTGGAAACAGATGGTTTTGTTAGTAATAGTTATAAACAAAAGTACTATTATTTTTATTAGAATTATTTATAAAAAAAGTTAACAATTGATAATATTTCTTTTGAAACTTTCTTCAAGTCATAAATCATAGCTTTACTGGATTTACCTCTTTGCATAATTCTGACATAGGCAATGCTTATGCGCCACAAATTTAAGTGAATATTGATGTTGCAACTAGTCTGACTTCAGTCGTTTCTACACAAGTGAATGAAACACCAATGAGACCCGAAATAGAAAAAGAATTGTTGTATTCTTCACCATTTTGTATATTTTAATATCATCTTTCATTCATGTAAGGTGAACTTGGATGACCAATCCTTTGATACCATTGTTACGATTGATTTGCCTTCTTGAAGATCATCTTAGAGTTATGCTATGATTTATTTTGTGTTGCAGGTATATGGTTAGTTTCAGTCCAATGATGAGTACCAGCGATGAACCGCTGGCCATCATTATCTGGGATGTAAAAACCGGGATGAAGAAAAGAAGCTTCCACTGTGACAGTACAGCTCATTGGCCAATCTTTAAGTGAGTTACATCAGCACTTGTCAGAAATGTGGAGGGCATATTATTCTGTAGTCTCTAGATTATTCCAAAGCACATTTCTTGCACCTAATGAAAATTATGATTGTAATTTATGATTATGATCAAATCAAATCTAGCCATTTGGACAGCTGCATCAAAAATTAGACCTTATTTTATTTCAATTTCCATGATTAGCAAAAAAGTGGCCTTCACTTTTCGACAGTTCCTTCTAGCCAATGATAATACAAGTCTCTACTACAGTGCATTTTTTCATCGGAGAACATATGAAGGGCATTCACTATTCACCTATAGGAAGATATGTTATACATAAGTGCAGTTTGGAGAAAGTATTTGTATATGTTATAGATCTTCTTAGATTCTTTCACCTCCACCTGCTGCCTTTCTACACTTCTTACTTTTAACTTCTTCATAGAGATTACACCATTTGATTGTTGTTGTGGTATGATTAAACCTCTCTGGCATTATTTGAACTTTGCCCTTGATGTGTCAACAAGTCTGAACAATTAATCCATAAAGGATGCATTTGTAACACAATTACGGAAATGTGATAATTAATGATTAATGTTGAGGTGGAATGTTTATATGTGTATTTAATGCACGGACAAAGGACTTTGACACGAGTGAATAGGCCTGACTATAGGAGGGTCATTCGTGAGTGCAAAGTCTTTAGGATCGTGCATTAAATATGCATGATGCCAAAACATTCTTTGTATCAAAATTCTGTGTTAGAATGTTTAAAATGCATAAAAAAAGCAACAAAAAGAATGAAAAATGAGAAAAGTTTACTTGCATTTTTTCCCTTTTTAAGAAATTCACCTGTTTTACAAATGGACTAAACCAAATACTGGAGGTCGTGCATTACGGGGATTTATTGCACGGGTCATCACAATGCAAATGCTCCATAGAAATTTGATGATAATAATTGACACATGAAATAGTCTGAGGTTACCAATCTAATCTGCGTCCACATCTCATAAATGTGACAGCTCCCATCAGAAACAAATAATATTATCATCATGTTCCATTTGTACCAAGTTGCGTATCAATATTAATTTCATCTTGCTTTCTTGTCTTCATTGTAGATGGAGTCCAGATGGTAAATTTTTTGCCCGTTCGTCAACTGACACACTGAGTATTTATGAAATACCATCCTGTGGCCTTCTGGATAAAAAGAGTCTCAAGATTCCAGCAATTAAGTATGCCGATTATATTAAAGGTCTAGGGATTATGTACCTAATGGATGTGTGGAGGCGCTATTTGTTAAATTGCTTCAAAACCTATTAAAAACCATTAAGAGTAGCAAAAGAATTAATCTAAAACAGTTAAAAATTGATCATTTCACTGCATTTTGAATTCTCAGGCATCAGTATGTAAATATTTTATGGAAATTTGTGATGTATTGCAGGGTGACCATGGTTTTTTTGTTCTTTCTGTAAATCTTTTTGTTTTTTAGTTGTCTATCATAATTTTGCAAAAAGACAATTCTGACCACTAGTCATTATCATACCCTCATCTAAATTCTAGCATGAATAGATATTGTTATCATTTTCATTGACTGAGATTTAGGGAAGAGATTAGTTACAGAGTTACTGATTTTGAGCTGTCCCTGCAGTCATACATCACAGATTTAACGTAACTTAAAAATCGATCAAATTATGATCAGCCATAATTTAAAAGACTAAAAGCGCTTTTCTCAAACTTCATACACTCCAAGCCATGACCCTTCTTACTTCAATGTCAAAGGTCACACTTGTTTGTTATGCATGACTCTCAGTTCTGTTTATCTGAGTACTTGGCTGTAGTGATTAAATTTGGTAATTAATTGAATGGCATATTGATTAATTGATTAATTTCACTCATCTCCTGAAGGAACAGAGAACATGAGAAGAAATTTGTCAATGCTAAAGGAGTGTATGGTATTTGATTTGAATGTTTTGCTGTGAGATTAGACATAGAGTTTAGTTTCCTCATTGTGAAGACTTATTGAAACAACTTATACATTTATAAACAAATCTATAGTACGCACACATCCCTTAATATATTTTTATTCTTAAGACTTCCCTGAAATAATGCTACAAATTCATTCACGTTACAAATCTCAATTCTGGACTAAAATCTGTTCAGTATAACCATAACTCCATAAGCATCTATGACCTGTGTCTGTGGAGTCCAAATGCTATTTTGTTTGTTTTCCACTGTAACATAGTTATTTATTATATGTTTATTGATTACACAAACTTACCACTGTTTGGCAGGGATTTCACCTGGTCCCCAGCTGACAGCATCTTGGCCTACTGGACCCCAGAAGAGAAGGACAACCCAGCCCGTGTGACCCTTATTGAGATCCCAAGCAGGAAAGAGCTGAGAGTAAAGAACTTGTTTAATGTAGCTGACTGTAAGATGCACTGGCACAATCAAGGGGACTACCTCTGTGTCAAGGTGGATCGGTTGACCAAGAGTAAGAAGGTAAGAAAGGCTTTGACCTACTCTCAATGATTATTAGAACCTGTTTAACATAGCTGACTGAATGTAAGAATCAAGAGGACTACCTCTTAGGGCTGTGACGATTACATTTGTAAATGTTTAAACAAATGAACGTTCAATTAAGAAGCATTTAGTCTAATCCTCCCAAAAGTTTAAATGATTCAATAACATTTGACCTTCGTTGTAGTGGTGCCGTTAAGCCCTCATCAATCAATCAATCAATCAATAACATTCAAAAACACACACACACAACGTTCATTCAATGACTTTTACAATTCAAACTTTACATACGATCAACAAAGGATCTAATCCCTTTTAAGGCAGGATTTGAAATTTACACTAATTAGCTATGCATGGGGCTATATTTGACTTTGATGCTCTGAATTTAGAGCTACTTGATGTGGAGGCTTAGGTCTGAATTAACAACATTGTTAGGTATAAATTTGCATTAGGTTAATAGTAACACCTGTTTTACAAGCCGTAAAACTCATCCAGAAATTCACGGACAAAAAAGCTTTGTTTGTTATTTTCACCACAAATAAATGGCAAAGATTACCTGATGAGTTAAATAAATTGCACAAAAGAGAAACAAAGATTGCAAAATAAATCAACAAAAATGTTGCTGAGATTTTGGCGTGGTTTGCAAACATTACAGCCATATAAGTGTTGAAAACATCAAAAATTGACAAATGTTTCCAAGACATGGCAAATTTACTTGCTGATATGTCATTTCTGCATCTGTTTAAAGTGGGTTCCATCCATGGATCATTATTTTTAGGCCTTACGGGTAATTTGAAGACTTATTATAAGACCCTACTCAAGTTTTGTGACATTCCGTACTTATTAACGGACTCACCATCACGATAGTTATGCGGTTGTCATTGTAGGATTAGAACCAGTTTTGGGATTTCTTTTTTCAACACTGAGGCCCCTTTTTTTACGAGGTTGGCGGGGGGAGGGTGGTCAGTTAAACGTGATAAAGAATGGGAATTCTGCCATTTAAACGTTTAGGCTACTAAATGAAAATACACAGCCTTTCTACCGCTGTGTCAAGGTGAATTAGTTTATCAAGAGTAAAAGGTAAGAAAGGTCCAGATTTGACATTTTTTGGGTTAAGTGTTAAGTCACAGTTACATAACTAAATGCAATATTCATGAAATTAGGTAAATTCAGTAGGACTATTTTAAGGTAAAAAACCTGTTGTGTTTTTGCAACCTTGTTTGTATACTTTTATCATAGCAATGTTATGCATCTGTCTAATGGGTTGAATTGAAATCAAGCACAAAAGGGGAAATATAGGGTCAATTGGGTTAAAATATGACTTAAAAACTTTCTAGCATAAGTCAATTTATTCCATGTTTTATTTTATACACACTTATTTGTGGGATGATTTGAAAGTTTTAAGGTGCTCTAAAACCCAAGTAGAACAGTCTTTAAATGGGTTGTTAGTTCAGCTCTTTGACTGACCTGAAGTGTGAGGCTATATGAATGCATGCAACATGCAAGTACAAACAGGCTCATATCATACTTTGCAAATTTCCATGGTGAGATCTAAAAATTCAAAAGGTTTTTTTTTGCTATATTTAATGGCTTGTGATAGATTTTTGAGTCAATTAGCCAGTGTTGCTTCCTTTCATCAATGATTGTGTATAGTTTTAATGATTAGGCCAAAAATTTCAAACAGATAAAAATGTTTGTTTGTTTTTTCTGACTTTAAAAATGTTCTTTTCCTAATTTTAAAATTGATTGGCCCAAGGTTTGAGGCCCTAGGTTCAAGGTTGGAGGCCCTAGGTTCAAGCCTGGGTGGGTATACACGCCAGTGCACCACAAGTGGTCATCAAAGGCTGTGGACATTGACTTGGATGTCGATGTCATGTCTGTCCGTACGTCGTACCTGTGTTCTCGTCCGGGTCGTTATAAGCGTTTTGTGATAGCATTGGTAGTATCATAACCGAATACGCAGGCGAAGACCCCGTCATTGTAATTGTGTGTTCACTCGTCGTCGTAATATTGAAACTGATTGTTAATCATTTGAGTAGAATGCACCAATTAAAACAGGTTTACTAAGGAGGAATGTTTGTTCTCTTTTTCATTTGATTTGTTATTTTTTTGATCTTTCAGGGTCAATATTGCAATTTTGAAATTTTCCGTATACGAGAGAAACTGTTTCCGGTAGACTCTCTGGAGATCAAGGATGCAATCATCGCTTTTGCCTGGGAGCCAGTTGGATCTAAGTTTGCTGTCCTCCATGGGGACCCTCCGAGGGTTTCTGTCAGTTTTTACAACATTATAGCCAAAGCAAATATTGAAATCCTAAGTAAGTAATTATTTGTCACTACTTGTCATTATTTTTCACTTATGTATTAATTTGCTACTTTTAAAATTGTGGTTGCAATTTTACCATTTCCTCTAGTTCATGTTAAAATTGTTGCTGCTTTATTATCGATATTTTCTCTGATTGATTTTAATTTGTGTCTAATCCTCTTATAAAACTTTTCCTATATAAAACTTTTCCTATATTACAGAAACAATGGAAAAACGTCAAGCCAACCATATTTTCTGGTCACCCACTGGGCAGTTTGTACTTTTGGCTGGTCTACGGAAGTAAGTTTGCTCATCAGTTTGTGTTAGTTGTATTTTATCTATGTAATAAAGAAGTAGGGATTAAGGCATGACACAAAAGAGGGAAAATGGAAGGGCTGAATTGAAATAAGAGTGGGTAGATGAAAGGGAAGGACTGAATTGAAAATGGAGTGGATTATGGAAATGGAAGGGCTGAATGTAAATGGATGGGTAGTTGAAATAGAAGGGTTGAATTGACATAGAGTGGGTAGATGTAATGGAAGGGCTGAATTGAAATAGAATGGTTACATGAGATTGAGGAGTTGAATTGAAATAGAATGGGTACAGAAAATGGAAGGAGTGAATTGAAATAAGAGTGGGTAGGTGAAATGCAAGGACTGAATTGAAATAGAGTAGGTAGATGAAATGGAAGGGCTTATTTGAAATAGAGTGGATTATGGAAATGGAATGACTGAATTAAAATGGATGGGTAGTTGAAATAGAAGGACTGAATTGAAATAGAGTGGGTAGATGAAGTGGAATGACTGAATGGAAATGGATGGGTATTTGAAATAGAAGGACTGAATTGACAGAGTGAGTAAATGTAATGGAAGGGCTGAATTGAAATAGAATGGGTACATGAAATTGAGGAGTTGAATTGAAGTAGAATGGTACAGGAATTGGAAGGGCTGAATTGAAATGGATGGGTAGTTGAAATAGACTGAATTGATATAGATTGGTAGTTGAAATAGACTGAATTGATATAGAGTGGGTAGATGTTATGGAAGGGCTGAATTGAAATAGAATGGGTACATGCAATTGAGGAGTTGAATTGAAGTAAAATGAGTACAGGAAATGGAAGGACTGAATTGAAATAAAGTGGGTAGGTGAAATAGAAGGACTGAATTGACAGAGTGGGTAGATGAAATGGAAGGGCAGAATTGAAATAAAAGAAAGGCTGATTTGAAATAGAATGGGTACATGAAATTGAGGAGTTGAATTGAAGTAGAAAGAGTACAGGAATTGGAATGGCAGAATTGAAATAAGAGTGTTTTGTGGAAATGGAATGACTGAATTGAAATGGATGGGTAGTTGAAGTAGACTGAATTGATATAGAGTGGGTAGATGTAATGGAAGGGCTGAATTGAAATAGAATGGGTACATGAAATTGAGGAGTTGAATTGAAGTAGAATGAGTACAGGAAATGGAAGGACTGAGTTGAAATAGAGTGGGTACATGAAATTGTTGGGCAGAATTGAAATAGTTTATGAAGTGGAATGGCTGAATTAAAATAAATCGGGTAGATGTGGTATAGCTTAATTGACATAAATGGACTGATGATTGAATTTAGGAATGGAAGCAGATGTTCCTGGAGGTGAAGATTTGATCATTTATTCCTTTCTTTGCAGCATGAATGGTGTGTTTGAGTTCATTGACACCAATGACATGACCCTATGAACTCAAGGGAGCATTTCATGGCAACAGATGTGGAGTGGGACCCCACCGGACGCTATGTGATTACAGGTGTCAGTTGGTGGAGTCACAAGGTTTGATAAACATTTCTTAAATTCACTGTATTCTTATTGTTTGCATATTATCCATGTTTGTAGTGAATGTGTTATTTTCTGAAGATGTACCAAACTGATGTTAAAGATTTCAATTGTTACAAAAGGGATTCAGAATTGTTCAACATCCATTTAACAACTTTTAAAATTTGATCTAGCTATGCAAGTTTGTGATTTATATGCTTTGAAGGAAAATGGGTGCCTTATTCATACCATTACTATTAAAAGATGGTGTCTCACTTCTCTGGTATAAGATGGTAGTGATGTAATCAGTCCCTGTAGAAGCTAACATATCAAATGTATATTTGTTGGGGGGTAGTGGGGGTGGGGATCTGATTAAAGAGGATCAAATGAATGATTTAAATAACAAACTTGAAATAAGTATCAAGCTTAGGGAAGTATGGTGGAGGGTAGAAGCTACCCTTTTGGAATGGTATTTTCCTTTCATGTCATCTTTAAATATAAGGCTGAAGACTGAAGTAGCTCTCATCATTCAGATCTTTTGAACATTTGTATTATTGTATTATGTTTTCTTTTCTATGTAGGTGGACAATGCTTATTGGATATGGAACTTTCAAGGAAAGCTTCTACAGAAATGTGCCAGAGAACGCTTTTGTCAGCTTCTCTGGCGCCCTCGCCCACCATCTTTGCTCGCAGAGGATCAAATCAAGGTATGAGACTTTAAAAGCAGATACAATTGCATCACTATTCACCTTTCTCTCCATCACTGATGCACCTTTCTTTCACATCTCCATCACTGCTGGCAAACTTATTCAGACGGACAGCCACACAGATAACAAACTCCACAATTTCCAACCCACCATACCTGCCAACCCACAATTTCTCTCGTAAAGATGAAGTGTACCAGTTCCTGAAACACCTCCTCAACAAGTCTACTGCTACTCAACTCACCATCCTCAAGCACATTTGGTCCTCACATTCCTTTTCCCCTATTTGGAGGACAGCTATCATCACCCCTGTCCCCAAACTGGCAAAGGACAGCACCAACCTCTTCAGCTACCACCCCATTGCCCTCACCTGCTGTCTCTGTAAAATTATGGAAAGGATCATTTATCAGAGACTAAACTGGTTCCTTGAGACCAACATAATCCTCTTACCTCACCAAAGTGGCTACTGGAAACGTCACAATACCCTGGACCAGTTGATTACGCTCAACGCCGCTATCCAGGAATCCTTTGCAAAAAAGGAACACCTCATTGCCATTTTTTTTTAACACTTAACTAACACCACCACCACTATAAAAAAAAAAATCGAAGGCGCCCAGATTTAGTAAAGAACTTATCAGTTTTGACTTTAAAATTGTGAACAGAATTGGAGCTAATTACCCTCTCAGGCAAACCATTCCACTCAATAATAACTCTTTGTTAAAAGCTAAAACGCTGAATATCTATCCGTGGGAACTCTTTTATCAACTTCAAACTGTTACCAGGTGTCACAGGATTAGCTGAAAGATGCAAGAAATTTTAGAAAGTCAAAGCATCACTACCAGATAGTAGTTTGAAAACCTGAATCATATTGCCACATACTTTTCTCAACTCAAGCATGGTTAAACCAAGAATTCGCAACCTAGATTCATCAGAGAGATTCCTTACTTAAGGAATAAGTCTAGTGGCTCTTCGCTGAACCTGCTCCAAAATGAACTTATCCTTCTCATAAAAAAGACTCCAAGCCTGAATAGCATACTCAAGGTGAAGCCTGACTAACTGCTTTTACAAATTAAGATCAACCTCTCTACCAAGAAAACAAAAATTTCTTCTAATCAAACCAAGCATCCTATTTGCCCTTGCAGCTGCTAAAGCAAACTGTTTAAAGGCTTCAGATTGCTAGTAATGACAACACCTAGATCCCTTTCTTGATCAACACAACCAAGATTTGAACCGTTCATTGCAGTAATCAAAAGCCAAATTGCTCTGACCAACTTTGCATTTATCAACATGAAATTACATCTGCCATGTTTTGGACTAAGAAACTAACTTATCCAGATCAGTTTGCAAAAGTGAACAATCCCTAGCATCATCAACAATCCTATACAGCTTAGTGTCATCAGCAAATTTACAAATCCTGGAGCCAAGGGAAACATCAATATTATTAATGAAGATTAAGAAAAGAAACGGACCCAATACAGAACCCTGAGGAACACCACTTGTGACCTTCCATGGAGATACTTCACCTTTAAAAACAGCTCTTTTTGTGACCTGTCAACTAACCACAAATATATCCAACTGGCACACTTTCCCTCCACACCAAGCACTCTTGTTTTCATTATGAGCCTGCCTTATGAAACCTTATTAAATGCTTTCTGGAAATTTAAATAGATAACATCCACAGTATGACCAGAATCAACTAGTTCAGTAACATCATCAAGAAACTCAATAAATTAGAAACACAAGACCTCTTAGGTAAGAACCCATGCTGGGACAAATTCAGCAAGCCATTGAACATAAATGATCTAGTACAACATCCTTAACATCCATGACCTTGCACACAACACTATCAAGACTCACTGACCTATAGTTACAAGGCAAACTGTGATCACCCTTTTTAAAAATAGGAGTGACATTAGCAATTCTCCAATCACTAGAAACAACACCAACATCAAAGCACTTTGAAAAGATAATACTCAGGGGAACAGATAGAACATCAGAACACTCACGTAAGACAGCAGGATGTTTACCATCTGGACTGGGTGCTTTATTTGAGTTCAAACCCTTCAACTTCTTAGACACAACATCAACTGAAAAATCAATATCCTTAATGGATACTGGAGAGTGCACACTAAGATAATCCACAACATCATTAGCAAGGGACTCCTTAGTAAAAACAGACACCAAGTAGTCATTCAAAACCTCAGCCATATCCTTACCACTATTGATAGTGTCACCATTATTACCCTGAAGAGGACCAACAACCTCCTTGGTTTTTTGCATTAAGCGAACATAAGATTGAAATGACTTGGGATTAATCTTAATCTCTTTGGACAAACGTTTTTCAAAAAGCACTTTAGTATTTCTTATCAAACCCTTTGTGAACTTTTCATGATCCAGTAAGCTCTGCAGGACACCCACTGTGTTTATAACAAGGCCACAACTTTTTTCTTTTCCGAATGGCCAATAAAACCTCCTGAGACATCCATACTGGCTAATTACACCTACAGACTTTCTTTAATGGGACAAACCTATTTACACCCTCCAAAACTATAGTTCAGAAAACATCCCATGCTTTAGAAGGATCTAAGGCACAGTGCAAAGTGGTCCAATCGAATGACAAATTATCCTGAAGTGCAGCAAAGTCAGCATTCCTAAAATCTAAAACCAGTTTATTAGCTGGAGAAGCCTTTGTGAAACAATACAGATCAAAACTAATGAGGTCATGATCACTACACCCTACCTTACTGCTACTTAGCACATTTCTAAGCATACTTTTTTCACTACTGAAAATCAAATCCAGACAATTACTACCATGTGTGGGAAACAACACATGATGAGTGAAGAAGCATTCAGATACAGCTTCCAGAAAATCTTTACCATGTGGACCTCTAGTACAAAGATTCCAATCAATGTCTGGAAAATTAAATCCCCCAAAAAAACAACCCTTCTAACCCAATTTTCCTGAAGCAGTCAAGCAATTTTTGATTGTTCTCAGGACTAGAATTTGGTGATCTATACACAATACCAACAACCACTGAACTACCAACATCACCATCAACAATAAGCTCACACCATAGGCAATTTGAAAACCAAAAGAAAACTGAGCAAGTCCTATCTATACAATTAAAACTGTCTTTCACAAACAATAAAACGCCACCCCCTCTACCATTGAGAATATCTAATCTGTCTTGCCTGAAAACTGAGTAACCTGGAATATGTACCACTGAATCACTAATTTCACTATAAATCCAACTTTCAGTATTACCAATTATATCAGGTCTACTTATTGAAACTTCAGCCAGAAGCTCATCACCCTTATTTAAAATGCTACGCACATTTGAAAACATAATCTTAAATCTTCTACTAGAACAACCTTATCCCCAGAAATATGCCTGACAAGTGGGTTTAAACTCTCACCCCCCCCCCCCCCATCCCCCTTGTGACTAGTTTAAAGGACTCAGATCCTTAATTGCCTTATTGACACCCCTAGCAAGAAAACGAGCACCTTTTCTAGTTAAATGCAAACCATCTGTCATGAACCAATCAACCCGAGATTTAAACTTATTCCAGAAATTTACAAAACTTAACTTAAACAGAGGACAAATACTCTTTAGCCAACTATTGATCAACATTATCTTATCTATCATGAAGGAACTACCCTTACATGGCAACAGACCAACAACTAGAACCCTACAACCTGTGTCCTTCAACTTGAATAACAAATCCATGAAACTACGCCTGACAGATTCAACATTTCTCCTTGAAATATCATTTGTACCAATTGAAACTACGACGGTATCTTTACCCTTACATAAAGTCTCAACACGAGAACTAACATCATCAACCCTAGCCCCTGGAAGACACACCCTAATCCTTCTACTACGATCTACTCCACAAAACTCTGTGTCAACATACAGTACCTAACAAGTGGATCCCCTATCCACAACACCTTATCCCTTACAGAATCCACAGGCAATGTACCAGATGAATCAACAACCACATGACCAATGGTACCTGTACAATCACCAACTACAGACAACCCTACATCAGTCCTGTCAACAGAATCTGATCCAAGACTATCTACCCGAACAGAACCACTATCCAATTCCTCACCGAAAGAACTACCAACATCACATGTCTGATTACTCACATCTAAGCCACAAAACTCAGTCTGCACACTAGCATCAACCTTTTCTATGATACAACTACAACCAGAAAGTCCCAACTCCAAAGCCTTGAACCTTGTACACTTTGAACAGACAAATACAAAACTATAAGCTGAAGCTTCATCAAAACTACATGTCACACCGGACTCCTGGAAATTAATCCACATATTACAGCTATCACAGCAAATGAAACATTCCATGATATAACTTCAGCAGAAAACCAAAAGCAACAAGCTAAAAGAGGAACAATAGGCCCAACAATACTAAAAGAAACACCTTAGCTTCAACACAATATACTAGCCTACACTGAACACATAAGCCTATACACTTAAATTCAAGAATAACAAAGCCTAACACTACAATACCAAAGCCTAGCTTACAGCAACTGTAAGGCCTAGCCTAGCTTACAACAACAGCAACAAAGTGTGTAATAGGATACAGTTAGTATACCACACAAACCAACAACAACAAAAATTAAGAATTGAGGAAACTAATGAATAATACAAAATATGCAGAAAAAATGTAAAACACAACAATATGGTAAAACTCGGACTGAATAAAATTCAATATCCAGATGAAAATATCCACAAATTGAGACAAGGATTGAAACACTTCTGTATACGGTCACAGTCTAGTCACAGTCAGTATAGTCATGTTAGGAAGAAAATATCTTTATTTTCTCATTTCACTTAATCATCTAGGGCGATGCTTGTATTCTTCCTCATCCCTTATTCACAGTTTACCTTCAGATTTGGTGAATTCCCCTGTTTTCATCAATTTCTTTCAAGCTGTGGAACTCTCTTCTCCAACAAGTCAAAAAAGTAACCTCTTATTACTTCTTCCAAAAAAAGCAACTTTTCAAAATATGGTTTGACAAGTCACTTTACTTGGACCTATGTTTTGACAAGTCACTTTACTTGGACCTATGTTTTGACAAGTCACTTTACTTGGACCTATGTTTTGACAAGTCACTTCACTTGGACCTATGTTTTGACAAGTCACTTTACTTGGACCTATGTTTTGACAAGTCACTTTACTTGGACCTATGTTTTGACAAGTCACTTTACTTGGACCTATGTTTTGACAAGTCACTTTACTTGGACCTATGTTTTGACAAGTCACTTTACTTGGACCTATGTTTTGACAAGTCACTTTACTTGGACCTATGTTTTGACAAGTCACTTTACTTGGACCTATGTTTTGACAAGTCACTTTACTTGGACCTATGTTTTGACAAGTCACTTTGCTTGGACCTATGTTTTGACAAGTCACTTTACTTGGACCTATGATTTGACAAGTCACTTTACTTGGACCTATGTTTTGACAAGTCACTTTACTTGGACCTATGTTTTGACAAGTCACTTTACTTGGAACTATGTTTTGACAAGTCGCTTTACTTGGACCTATGTTTTGACAAGTCGCTTTACTTGGACCTATGTTTTGACAAGTCACTTTACTTGGACCTATGTTTTGACAAGTCACTTTGCTTGGACTTATCTTTTGACAAGTCACTTTACTTGGACCTATGTTTTGACAAGTCACTTTCCTTGGACCTATGTTTTGACAAGTCACTTTACTTGGACCTATGTTTTGACAGGTCACTTTACTTGGACCTATGTTTTGACAAGTCACTTTACTTGGACCTATGATTTGACAAGTCACTTTACTTGGACCTATGTTTTATCCCTAATCTCTTTGAATCCCTATTCTGTTTGTATCTATGATTTGTATGTGTCCCTAATCTATGTTCTTCTTTAATCTCAAATCTCTATTTATAATATCTGTATCCCTAATCGCTATGTATCTCTAATCTCTTTGCAGCCCTAATTTGTTTGTATTTATGATATGTATGTATCGCTAATCTCTCTTTTAATCTCTAATCTCTTTGAATCCCTAATCTGTGTATCTATGATCTGTATGTATCCCTAATCTATGATCTCTTTGAATCCCAAACCTCTATGTATCTATAATCTCTGTATCCTTAATCTCTATGTATCTCTTTGAATCCCTAATCTGTCTGTATCTATGATCTGTATGTATCCTTAATCTTTGATCTCTTTTAATCTTAAATCTCTGTTTTGATAATCTCTTTGTATCTCTAATCTCTTTGTATCTCTAATCTTTTGATTCTGTTATCTGTTTGTATCTATGATCTGTATGTATCCATAATCTATGATCTGTTTGAATCCCATATCTCTATGTATCTATAATCTCTGTATCCTTAATCTCTAATCTCTTTGAATCCCTAATCTGTATGTATCTATGATCTGTATGTATCCCATTCTATGATTTCTTTGAATACCAAATCTCTATGTATCTATATACTCTGTATCCCTAATCTCTTTCAATCCCTAATCTGTATGTATCTCTAACATTTTGCAGGAAATCAAGAAAAACATGAAGACCTACAACAAACAATTTGAGCTGAAGGATCGCATGAGCCAATCCAAAGCATCAAAGGTAGGTTGTGATATCAAACATTCTAGGATTTTATGATAATTTGTGATTCTTATTTTTTCTTTTCTCAGATAATACAATTAAATGTTATTTTCTTGAGTGTAAAAAATATAAATTGTCAAAAGCATTGTTTTTTAAACTGTTTGCATTACAACCATTATATACAGGGGTCGGCAAATGAAAAATCATAATTTGTTTCTGTGATACAGTTGTTCTAATAGAAAGTATTCATCAAGAAAAAAACTGTATGCTAGACTCGGCAAACCAACTTCCATATCATTTTACACTTTGAATTGCGACTGTTTTTGGGAAGCATAGCAACAGTCAAAATTTGAACAATTCTGTGGCAATTCATTTCTTGTCAAATACAGTATGCAACACATAATTGCATATTGATGTTTCGAAATAAAAAGGTTTTTATATGGTCAATTTTTCACTGATTTGGATTCCATATGTTTATATTTTGATGATTTGTATTACATATATATATATATATATATATTTTGTATGTATATATTATCAATGTGTGTGTGATAGAGGACTGTTAAAAAAACAAATTGGTGTACAAATCATGTTGATATCTTATTTACTTTAGGAGTTATTGCATTCAAAATAATTCTGCAGTGTGTTGAAAAGTGACATTGCACTGTACATTGTGATGTCATAAAGGCAGATCCCAAGACAATTCTTTTGATTTAACTCCAAAAAAAAGCAAAAAAAGATATTAACACGATTTGTACACCAATTTGTTTCTTTAAAGGTTCTCTTATCATATATATGAAAAAGAAAATTCATAGGAATATATATGCCTTTATGTTTTTCAAAGAAAATTAGCTACAGCCTTCACAGAGGAGAGGATTGACAGAAATTGTATTGTTTTTGTATCTGTAGGAGCAAATTGAGAAACGGCAGGGCATGATGGAGGCATGGAGTATACTCCAGCAAGAACTGGAAAATGTGTTTAGGGAGGAGCGAGAGGAGCGGATTGCCCTCCGAAGAGGTAGGTTCAGGGTGGGGAAAGGATTAGTTTAGTGGTCAAGCAAGTTTATTGGTCAGCAAGTTCATTGGTCAAGCAAGTTCATTGGTCGAGCAAGTTCATTGGTCGAGCAAGTTCATTGGTCGAGCAAGTTCATTTATCAAGCAAGTTCATTGGTCAAGCAAGTTTGTTTGTTAGTCAAGCAAGTTCATTAGTCACGCAAGTTTATTGGTCACGCAAGTTTATTGGTCAAATATGTCCATTGGTCAAGTAAGTTTGTTGGTCAAGCAAGGTTCATTGGTCAAGCAAATAAATTCATTTTTATGAAAGAAGTTTAAAAAAACAAAATGGTGAAGAAAGCATCGTTATTCAAGAAGTTCTTTTGAAGTTCTGTTTAATCTCTGTGATGTCACTTTCCCAAAGTGTTTATGTATTTTTTCTTGTTTTGTAGCAAAAACCGTTGTATATGTCAGAACAGTAGTAAAGCAGAATCAAACAAGGCAACTAGTAGTAAATACCTGAACAAATTTTGGAGAAAAAAGTTCCAGTTTGTAATAAAAAAAGTTAAACAATTTTCTTTAAAATACTTTGGCAATTGTTTTTAAAGTGAGGTCGAAATTAAAGGTCTAGTGACATGAAGCATTTCTCTAATTGGTTGAAATAGTATTGGAAATGAAGCAAGTCACTTTGTGAATTTTGAAAGTAGCACCCTAGTTGTTGCATCTGACTGATATAACGTTGATCAGTTTTTAAATTAGGCAAAATGTGTGATGCATGGTTGGGTGAACAGCTCAAACAAAATTTTTATGTAATGCTTTAATAAAAAAAAATCTAAATTCTTAGTTACTGTAATGAAAACCATTTGACTGACTCAAATACTTTTGGTTGGAATTTGCTGCACCACTTGCTGCACCATTTGCTGCACCACTTGCTGCACCATTTGCTGCACCACTTGCTGCACCATTTGCTGCACCATTTGCTGCACCATTTGCTGCACCACTTGCCGCACCATTTGCTGCACCACTTGCTGCACCACTTGCCGCACCATTTGCACCATTTGCTGCACCATTTGCTGCACCACTTGCTGCACCATTTGCTGCACCATTTGCTGCACCACTTGCTGCACCATTTGCTGCACCACTTGCTGCACCCCTTGCCGCACCATTTGCTGCACCACTTCAAAGAATTATGATTGAAATGTAAATACAATGGAATTTACAAAAGGGAATACCAAGGTTGACCCTAATACATGACAAAATAAGCATAAAATATGCAATATGATTTTAAAAGTTGAACCAATTTCAGTCAATTGTTTTGCTACTATGATGGTTTTTGATAGATTTGAATGATCTAATGTTGCCTCTACACCTTTCACAACGTCTCGTTCGTATCTTCTTTCCACAGGTATTGAAACAGACACATTTGACAGCAATTTTGAAGATTTGGACGATGAGGAGGAAGTTGAATTTTTTCTTGGTGAAGAAGTTTCCGAAATTGACGAATTCGAATACGAGTAGTCACCTAAGCCGTACACCGACCGCTTCAACATTTGGGAGGGGGAGAACGAGTTTCATTTTGAGGATTGTGGTATTGGGTGTTTTGAGAGAAGCATCCAGATTCCTAAATCTTGAATATTTTGGGTGCTTTATAGTCACCCATTTTCTAATATAAAAGAACATTTTGTGGATTTTGATTGTGTCGTTGTTTAAGTGTATGACTGTTACTCATTGTATCTGTAATGAGGACGATAGATTTAGGTTGTAGTGCATTGTTCAAGTGTTTTATCCTCAATTCCTTGGGGAACACTTGGATAAAGCAGTATTTTCTTTATAGGAGGAAGAGTGTTCTTAAAACATATATATTTATCTTCTTAAGAAACAACTTCACCTTTAGCTCATTAGAATTTAAGAAATTGAATAAAGTTAGTTTGCCGTTGTATTTGAATAAAGATCTACATATGGCCGCTGCCTTGGACTTGGGTATATTTTTCTTTCAAATGCAAAGTTGTGAATTAAATGTCAGATTGATAAGTTTGAAAACTAAAATATACCTGGTATGGTCTTTTGATTCTAATCATAAATTCACTGGCATTCCAAGCTTCTGTAGCCAATTTTTGGGATGACCAAATTATCTTGTAGTTTCATACATGTTGGTTTTTTAAATTCCGTTTGTAATATGATTGAGCTTGTTCAGGTGCCCCCTTTCATGATACCGAACAAGTGCACCTTGTATGGTATGTTCTCAGTTCCGTTTAGGATACGTGACGAAACTTAAACAATATGAATTTCAGGAAGCTTCTTCTTTTAAGGTAGAACTTAATTGCAGTGGTAAGCTGAAAAGCTTCCATAAGATATAACTATGAGCAGTTGTAAGCTTGGTTAACAGTCACATTCTTGCTAAGCTAACCAACGTCTGTAAGCTTGCTGGCCATCGTGACGTGACGTTGCCAACAATTTTAAGTATTAGTATTTTTGCAAGAAGGGATGTGCTCAGTTAGCTTATCGCAGGAATGAGGTGGTACGGCTATGCAGATTCTTACCATCAGTGAGAAGCTTATAAAATTTACCATCCGCACCAAGCTTATGAGTTTTACCATCAGTGCTAAGCTTATGGATTTTACCATCAATGTTAGGCTTATGGAGTTTACCATCAGATGTAAGCATATGAAATCTGCCATCAGTGGTAGGTGTGTGAAATTTATCAACAGTGGTAAGCTTATGAAGTTGTATCACGAATGGTAAGGTTATGGATTTTACATTTAGTCTGTGGTAACCTTATGAATTATACCATATGTGCTAAGCTTATGAAATTTGCCTTCAGTGCTAAGCTTACGAAAGTAACCATCAGTGGCGGCAATGTTCAAATTTACCAACAGTGCGAGGCTTATGAAATTTACCATCAGTGGTAAGCCTATGAAATTTACCATCAGTGGTAAGCTTATGAAATTTACCATCAGTGGTAAGCCTATGAAATTACCATCAGTGGTAAGCTAAGGAAATGTAGTAGTGGTAACCCTATGAAATTGACCAACAGTTGTAAGCTTAGGAAATTCATCATCAATGGTAAGGTTAGAAAGGTATACCACAAGTTGTAAGGTTAACAGCAGTAGTAGGTGGACAAAAACTTGACTCTTATTTACCAAGGATGGAAGGCTTGATAAAGGGTTAAAGCTGTAACAGCAGTTTTTAATAAGAGTTAAGAATGGCACTCCCAAAAAATATTACAGAGGCACGAGACTGAAAAGGGAGGGTACAATGTTCCAGAAATTGACAAATATTCAGCAAAGGATATTCTACAAAACTCCCCCAATGCCAATATGTATACCAGGTAATTATATAAGATTCATAGACAATAACATTTTATCCCTTTAGAGGCAAAATAGGTCAATGAATACCTATTCGATGTATTAAGTGCCCCTGTTCTAATTAGCGCACACCCAACAGTTTTTTACTGATAACATCATTTATTCTATTAATTTGATAGTTAAGTTTTTATTACATTTTATGCTTATTTTGCTGCATCTGACACAATGTTTTTGTGGTGCTAATATTGAACCAGTTCACACAATGTCGTTCGAAATTCGAATAGCACACTGTACATGGAGCATGGGCGCTTATCAGGAAGAAACTTTAGGCTTTGAAAAATGTGTAATTTTATTTTCGTAAGTCCCCCGTGCGTTTATTACGTCGATTCGTTGAATAAGGAGTCCATCTTATAAGTCAAATCTTTAGGGCTTGATTGAATAATATTTTGAAGAATGAAGATCAAGATTCATGTTAATATGCTACCGATAAAGCTAATGGATGACCATTCATTCCAAATGCAGGTGTTATTGACAGCTTACAACCTACATTTTTTAGCATAAATCTGTTTATAAAATGTTATATTTGAAAAGAATACTCAACTGGACATAATTATTATTGTGTGAAATGTTTCCTTGATATAGGTACAAAAGTATACCACACATAATAGAACATTTTTGGAAAATTATGAATGGTTTTTAAATTCTAAGGTGTGCTCGTTTATTTACTTGTTAACCTTTTCATCAAGATCCTGCAAAGCAACAGCTGCAGCCTCTTAAATGCTAAGTGTTGAGGCATTTCCATTTTGTATGAATAAAGACAACAAAGTTTGTACAGAAAATGTTCTAAAACCTTTGTAACCCTTGTCAGACCGAAACTGGAACGTAGGACTTGTGTTTTGGCCTGAAATTGGACCGAAAAGGGTAACATAGAAGTTGAAACTGCATTTTTGTAGAAATGGAACAAGATCTCCAAGTGATTTCTTTGATGTTCTGTTTGTATTTCACTTTTAAGCATATGCCAGGGAAAGCACACGTTTTCAGTGTGTACCAGATGAGTTTGCCAGGATGGAAAGTGGATGAACACCCTACTCTTTGCGAGAAGTGTTCAGAGAACCAGGCGGGGTTGAAACCCCGACGGCTTTTACGTCCCCTATAAAGGACGGTGAGCCGCACCCAAACATTGGCCATTTTTCACAAAGGTCGGGTGGGGGAGAAGGTGTGATGCAGATGCGGTTATAGTGTAAATCGTTCTGCATATTTGTGGAAACATCACTGGTTAAATCGCCATTGGACTTAAATCTGGAACCTTCAGCATATCAGCCGACTGAGCTACCTGCCTCCCTTGTCTTTTTTTATTCAAAATAGAATAACTTTCTCATTCATTTATATTTGTTTTTCCTTAATCATGGATGCATGTGATAATTATGTTTTTCGGTTATATTGAGGGGTTTCCAGTCCCTTAAGTACATTATGAGCTTAAAAGCTAACCAACTGGTCAATTTTTGGGATAAAATATAAACTGGTTTGTCTACATGGCCATGGTAATAAAAAGAACTTTTGTAAAAAATATTGTGATTTTGTATTTGTTTAACAGGCTTGATGAGAGGGCGGTGTACTTTACCTTTATCAAATAAAGTTTATGGACAGGTAGAGATTTTATACGCACCAGAAAGAGCTTGGAATTCTGAACAGAAGTCTAAATTACTATAGTAGTACCTGTAGTTTACGACTTCTGAAAGGATTAAGAATCTGTAATAGTTGTAATGTATGAAAGCAATTTTCATGGTTTATAACACATTTTTTGTCCAATTAAGCTCCAAATTTTTGCTACCTGCCCATAGATCTGATGGAAAATCAAAGCACTATTTCTAAATGAATATTTATTTAGTATTGTCAGAGGTTTGTCTGACACCAATATTTCTGCCATGAAATATACCAATGTTGAAAACTTGTTAAGGAATAATGGGCCTGTGCTTGCTATCTGGATGTCGGGCCTTTTCGGTGGCAGGGCCAAAAGAATGGAATAAATTGCCCACTGATATTAAAAACCCCAGCAACTTTGCAATTTTTTAAAAAGAAGCTTAAGACTTTTCTTTTTCGTAATGCTTTTCAATAATGTTTTTATTCATTGTTTGCCCGTTTTTGTTGAGCGCCGCTGAGTACATTGGTTATCATTGTAGATTTGAGCGCTTTATAAGTATCAATTAATAATAATAATAATAATAATTAGTAATGTCAACCATCAACTTCTGATTGGTTGAAAATAACATACCCACCCATTTTGCATGTAGAAAAGTTTTGTCTAACCATGTTACGAAAGAACCAAATCAAATCTGATTTGATAAAGAAAAAATTATATGAAGTAAATACAATTTTTTTCTTAATTTGAAAAGTTGGTTAGGATGGGTTTGTTTGATTTGTATGGTTAACAGCTACAAATAGGTTTACAAATTATATTTCAGATGTATACCCATTCCAAAATTTGCATACTAATTATCTCACTTCATTAAGTGCCTCACCTTGCACATATCCTTGAAGTTGGGACCTATCTTACTCCATTACAGACCTCTTCCACAAATTCCTTAAGTTGTGTCTTATCTTATTAGCTATGAGAGTAGCTTGTAATCCCCTCACCCCTTGTCAATCCTACCACCCCTGAAATCACAGTTCTAACTTTGTACTTTTCAGTTTACTTAGATTTAAACCAATTGTTTGGGCTGTAGAGCCCCAGCAACCAACAATACTATGAAGACCTGAAACTAAAAACTTTTTTTTTTTTGTGCTTTTTTTATAATTTTTGTTGAGTTATGGATTCCATAGACAATTAACAGCCAAAACACTCAATGAAAGGTAATTGAAAACAAATTGATCATATTTAAAAAATAATAATTTATTCTTCCTCAGGTGTTGACATTAATTACGTTCTTCAGACATGAGATTTAGTTTGGTATATACATGAACGTTAATTATCATACACTGTACATGAAAATATTGTATGGCTGTAAAATTCAATCTCGATAAAGATGGAATGCGAAGTCTTAAGAACACTTACATTTTTAAAGACAACACAAATCATCAATGAAAGTGAATTAGAATTAAAACCAATCTCCCACTAGCAGAGACTCAGGGAGTGATTTTTTTGCTTGGGAGCAGCAAGAAAATTGGCAGTGGACAATATACTAGCTTAAGTTTGGTAGTGAGGGCCTGGCGCTGGGGGCCCCTTATCATGTATTCCTTGCAAATAGTACCTCATCGATGCCAGGGGCCCCTTTTGGGTCAGGCCCTGCAGCACATTTAACTTGCGTTACTGAATCTAGGGATATGAAACAAGAAGGCATGCAGTAGTTAAAATATGAGCATTTTAGTATTTTAACTTTAGGCCTTCTCATTAATATGACATTGCTGCCAAAAACAATAGGGCATATATGCAGTCGATGGCCAATCTGTGTACCACATATGACCTGAATCCCAAGAATCATTCTTGAAATACTGTGTTTACAAGCTCTCTTGAACAAAATCATGTTAAACCCCGCCCACGGCATATTAACGAAATTCAACATTTTTGTACCATGAATATATACACACTGGCCAACATAAATATACCAAATTTAAAAACAAATCAAGTCATGCAGTTGTTAAAATATGAGCATTTTAATAGTTAAACTCCACCTACTCATTAATATGCAAGACGTCACCACCAAAAACAGTAGGGCACATGTGCGGACCATGGGCGATCTACATACGAGCTAAATCCCATGTATCCATCTCGAGATATTGTATTAACAATCTCTTTAAAAAGAAAAAAAATCATGTTAAGCCCCGCCCAATATGCATATTAATTAAATTAAACATTTTGGACCATGAAGATGTACTCATTAGCTAACATAATTACACCAAATATGAAATAAAACAGACACATCAAGTTGTCGAAAATTGAGCATTTTAAGATTTTATCATTGAGCCCTGCCTACTCTTTAATTTGCATGACATCGCCACCAAAAACAATAGGGTACATCTAGGGACCATGGGCTATCAGTGTATCCCATATGACAGGAATTTGGTGTATTGTTCTTGAGATATCATGTTTACGAGCTAGTCGCACACACACGCCATCATGACCACATAGGTTCCTGATGCTATCGCATAGGTTCCTGATGCTATCGCATCAGAACCAAAAAGCCAATTGCATTTTTGAATTTCACTGTGATTCCTCCTGAACCCCCCTCCCCCTCTCAGTGTAATTTCGTTTAATAGCCTAAACGGCTGAATTTCTGTACATTTAAACTGACCCCCACCATAAAAAAACTAAAGCATTGAAGAAGAAAAAAGAATTTCATGGAACTGGTTCTAGCCCTATTATAACCACAACAAAACCCAAAATGGCTGATCCAAAAATAAAGAAGTAATGTCAAGCCTGATAATAAGTCTTTAAATTACCTGTAAGGCTTAAAAAATGATGATCCATGGTTTGAACATGCTTTAAACAGATGAAGAAATAAAAACAATTTTTATATGCCACCACCCTCTGCACCCCAGTTACCCGTCAAGACTGCTCAAACACTTTTGTCCATGGCAAATATACTTTTTACTATTTTATTCACAATATATAAACATAAATATTCCAAAATAGAACTAAGTTTCAAATATACATATTTCACAATTTAAAACATATCTTAGCAAGGTAAAACAAATTCAAAAATATTCCTGCATTAAAATTACTGTTAGATATAACCCAATAAAATGGTATGGTAGCTTTCCATGGCATAAGGTCCTCTACTTTTTTCTAAATATTTCCTCCTGTCTCGTTAAAAACATAATTAGGTTTACTGTTGGCATCCAACTGTCTTCAAATTACCCGTAAGGCTTAGAAAATAATGATCCATGGTTGGAACGCACTTTAAACAGATGCAGAAATAAAATATCAGCGAGTAAATTTGCCACGTCTTGCAAGCATTTTGATGCCGCCCCCACCCTCCCACCTTTGCACTCCACTTGCCCGTTACATTTTCTCATGACTGCTCCAACACTCTTGTCCATGGCAAATATACTTTTCATTTAATTTATTCACAATATATAAACATAAATATTCAAAAATATAACAAGTTTAAAATATACATATTTCAAAATTTAAATACGTCAGCAAAACATCTTTGCAAGGTAAAACATAAATTCAAAGATATTCCTGCATTATTATCACTGTTAGATATATAACCAATAAAATAGAATGGTAGCTTTCCATGGCATAAGGTCCTCAACTTTTTTACAATATTTCCACCTGTCACTTTGAAGACATAATTACTTTGGGTGCTAATATAGCTCTTCCAAAGGTCCAACCTCCTTTAGCACTTGCCGCAGTCAACCATCATACAAACCAAATTGGCATACCTGTGATGTACCTTAATGCAGCTAGAAGTGGTGCAATTATCACCCTGCTTATTCAAATCCACTATAGCAAATATTTGTGTCACTATCATCTTAAAATAGTTCATTACCAGTTTTTTCAATAACTATATGCAAATCTTTATTCAAATTTGTGGTGAATAATTACCTGTCTGTTTTAAGGAATTCCTTTGTTTAAATTACATGTATAGTACAATAATATATGTATCAATTGTACTATATTTTAAATCAATTGTAGTATAATTTAAATCAATTGTACTACAGGGTAAATTAATTGTACTACAATTTAAATCAATTATAGTGCAGGCTAAATTTGTACTACAATTTAAATCAATTAGAGTACAGGCTAAATTAATTGTACTACAATTTAAATCAATTATAGTACAGGCTAAATTAATTGTACTACAATTTAAATCAATTATAGTACAGGCTAAATTAATTGTACAACAATCTAAATCAATTATAATACAGGCTAAATTAATTGTACTACTATTTAAATTAATTATAGTACAGGCTAAATTAATTGTACTACTATTTAAATTAATTGTACTACAATATCCTTAATGATTCTGCCCTGAAGGTTTTGAATCTTAGGCCTATCAATACCGCAAATCAACGTCAAGAGGCAGAAGTCATTTTCATTATTTTAAAGACTGAAATTAAGGAAGAAACAAAGAATTACAGCAAGATATTTAGGCTGTCTCATGAGGATACAGGGAACCATCAGCATACATCATCTTCCTGTTCATACATCACAAATTGATCGGTCATATCTCAGTCTTCAAACTGATTAGCCATAACCCGGAAAGCAAATCTTATTCTCACAATTTAAAGATTGTTTTACTCACAATTTACAGCTCTTTAAAAAGAGAATTTTTTGAAGTTGTCCATTAAACCTTGACCAAAATGTATATTTTAAAGCGGACTTGTGAGCATGAGTGCGATTTGCCCTTCAAAAGTGGGGGAAAAGTTACAAAATGAAATTTGCCTACCGAACGTAGGGAGAGGAAAACCATAAAAATCACACTCAAAATATGAACAATTTGGTGGAAGGGGGGGGGGGGGGGTTGTTACCCTCTAGCACCCATAAGCCCAGCCAATTTTTGTGAGAGGCAGGTATAATGAAAGTACATCAGCATGTCAGTACACCAGCATCCTTTTAATATTTTATCAAATTCATCCCAAATGCAAAATACATCACTAAAGTTCAATAAATCATACAAAAGCAATTATGTAAATGTAACATAATTGATAACATTTCTACAACAGGTGAATCTCTTAAAGCGAAAAAATGTATGTAAACTTTTCTCGTTTTACTTTCTTTTTTGTTGGTTTTTATGGATTTGAAACAATCTGACATGGAAATTTTATAAAAAGATGAATGTTTTGGCATCATGTTTATATTTGTATTTAATGCACAGTTCAAAGGACTTTTTACTCACGAATGACCCTCCTAAAGTCGCGCAACATTTTACTCACGACAAATTTCTTTGCCCTGTGCATATAAATACTCTGCCTCAACATTAATCTTTAAACATAAAATCAAAATCAGTTAGATAATTCTTTAGATTAAGACTCATTTTTTTTCTACATGTACTGTGAAATAAAAAAATATTTTGTTATGCTTGAATTATGGACATTTTTAAAGCATACAGAGAAGATCATAGGACAGAATCACTGAAACACCACTCATGATTTAAAGTGAAACAAATAATTCTTTGTGGTTACAAACAGTGTTGCATGGGGCCAATAGAAACATATCCTGTGACAACTTGAAGTATATTACAGTATGCTGTACCCAATCAGTGCCGAGTCCACGTACAGGCAGGCCCCTGGTGGAGACAAGGGGCAAAACCAGTAAACTCTACCCTTATATTCTTTATTCTAAAAGTTGGCCAAAAAAGCTTAAGGGTTTAGACTTAAAAAGCTAATTGGAAAGAGCTTTAAATGTTGGATAGAAGTCTATCCTTGTTTGTTTGTTTGTTTGATGAGGGCTTAACGGCACCGCAACAACGAGGGTCAAATTGTGCCTGAGAGGTCAGATCATTCTAGAGGTAGGAAGGAAAGGAAACGGGGAGAAATTCAAGAACAAAAGGTCAGAAAGCTGTGATCGAGAGCGGAGGTGCATGGTTGAAACAAAAACAAAGTAGAGAGGGGGTGGAAGAGGAGAATTAAATATGGTTGTAGAGGCATGATGAAGGAAGGAGATAATTTTATCTGGAGGATTTCTCTGGCACAACTCAGCAATTGAGTTGTGGGGAGCGGGGAAGCTCTGGGAAGGTTATACAGGGGCAGACCTGACAACCTTTAGGATCACCAAACTGTATTCTGGAACTACAAAAGTTGTATTTTTGATTAAAAAGACTGTACTCTTCAAACAAAATGTACAAAATAAAGGTTTACTGTGGCTAAAAAAATTACCACTGTACTTTCAGTTTCTCTTATTGTACGCAGCAGTTGCCTTTTTGCATTTCTGGAGTGCTTCATTTTTTAATGTACGTTGATGGGATGGAATCCCTGCTGCTTGCCAATAGATCTTGCTAGTTAAACAGTCTGATAGAACTGGAGTACTTAAACTTGATCGGAACTCTGTTGCAGGTAAGTTGCCTTATGCATAATTAACTTGTAGTCTACATTTTTTGGCGGCAGCCGCAAATGGTAAAAAAAATATATATATATATTTTTTTTAACGCTGTATTCTGGTGCCAAAAAACGAACAATCGTATTCTCAACATTTTCCTGTATTAAATACGGCAAATTCGTACTAGTTGGCAGGTTTGCAGGGGGCAAGCAAGGAGAACGTGATGGATTGCGAGGGTGCAATGGCAATTGTTGCAGGGGGGTTGGGGGGAGCAAATAAGTGCATTTTGCAAATGGCTCTCATATTTTTCATGACTGATAAAATTTTAAGTAATTTTCAATATATGCTTATTTTGTGTTTTATAACTGGGACGTCATTAATTGTTTTCTCAATCTAGTATTTGATTGGGGTATGGAACAGACTTTAAAACTTTTGTCAGAATATATTCTTGATGGAAAAGAGAACTGGGGGTAAAACACACAAAAAAAGAAGGATAGTTCTTTTCAGGTGATTTACATATAAAAATACTTCATGATGATATTAAAGCAATTTTCAAAATAAGACTTGGATCGGATAGGTCAGCGAAAAGTTCTAAGCCTCTCAGTCCACTCCTATGTCCAGCGGCATGTTGACATCCTTGACTGAATAAAATGATATATCAGCATTGTCCACAATAGCAAATAACAATGGCACTGGTCTGCTCTGACGTAGCAGATGCATCTGCGCTGCCAAATTCGGAAGCGGTTCATCAATGCTGAAAAGAAAGAAGGTGGGCAAAGGACCATTTATTCTATTTTTCATGAAAAGAAGCTTGTATCTAAACTAATCGTCTACTAACAATGATGGGAGGGGGGGGGGGGAGGGGGCAGTGGCCCCCAACTTTTCAGAAGTGGCCCCAACGATGAAAATCAACAATGAATGCTTACGAACACACTTGTCCATGAAAAATTGCACTAGTAAATACATTTCTATCAATGTTCAAGTTGCTGCTAATCAGGGAATATCCAATTTTTGGGAAATACCCTTCAATTTTCCTTAATTCCTGGGATATTTTCTTCAATTTTCGGAACATTTTCTTCACTTTTTGGGAAATTTCTGTAATTCTCGGGCAGTTTTTCTGATCTCTGGAAAGGGTTAACTTTTGGAAAATGTTGCCAAAATTTTACCAAATATCCCATCATTTTTTTTTATTTTAATTGTAATAATTTTTCAATTTTACCCCCCAAATGGGCAGAAAGGATGCAACTAGGATAACTCCTCCCAGGGTGTTTTGGTCATGTTGGGTAATTGGCATCTTCAACTTATGACTGAATTTGTAAGAATTGCAACATGCAGATTTTAGTTAAATTTAAGCCTATTTTTAGCCACAAATCTGCTAAAACAGAGCTTCGCCCATGGACCCCCATTGGAGCTTCACCACTGGGGCCTTGAAGTGGGCCCATGGACCCCATGCCGATAAATGTTTGGCTCTCCCAACTTGAAAAACGTTCCAGCACCGTTGATCTTTCGCTCAACGTTGGCATGCGTTGGTACCATGTGGGGTTGGTATGCCAATGCTGGTCCAATATACTGCAACTTAACAGTTGGCTATGCACATTGGCTCAATGGTTGGCTGTTCAATGGCCCTGTGAGCGCCCACCCTCAAGACAACGTTCTCCCATGGTCAGGCCAATGTAAAATGCAACCATTTGCTAACGTTGGCCCAACATAATTAAGATATCTGGGATGGTGGCTATACAATCAGACAGAATGAAACAAAATAGAATTGTGTACTGATAGAGGATACCAATAATAATAGATCTGTGCATTTAGAATAAGAAATTGATATGCAATCAGGGGAGTGGGGTCCCCATAGCACCCAGACCCCTACTAAAAGGAATCTTTCTTTTTCATTCAAGAAAATCTTTTTAAGAATTTTAACAACGAATGAAATTGTACAGGTTGTTTTCAAAAGATATCTCAACCCGACATTCCAACCGTCATTGAAGGACATTCCAACCGTCATTAAAGGACATTCCGACGTTATTCCAACCGTCATTGAAGGACAATCAAACCCTCATTGAAGGACATTCCAACCCGTCATTGAAGGACATTCCAACCATCATTTAAGGACATTCCAACCATCATTGAAGGACATTCCAACGTCATTGAAAGACATTCCAACCGTCATTGAGGGACATTCAAACCCTCATTGAAGGACATTCCAACCCGTCATTGAAGGACATTCCAACCCTCATTGAAGGACATTCCAACCCTTATTGCAGGACATTCCAACCCTCATTGAAGGACATTCCAACCCTCATTGAAGGACATTCCAACCCTCAGTGAAGGACATTTCAACCCTCATTGAAGGACATTCCAACCCTCATTGAAGGACATTCCAACCCTCAGTAAAGAACATTCCAACCCTCAGTAGAGGACATTCCAAGCCCTCAGTAAAGATTTCTTCTTCCACGTTCACTGCTCTAAATATTGATTCCATCACTATCGATGAAGTTACCCAAAGATCCTTGAGGTATCAAAGAGTTTCTTCTGCACACTTGTTGGATTTTCTAAAGGTTGGTTGGCAGGACTGGAATCTCATCCTGAAAGTGAGAAGGGGGAGGGGGGGGGGGAGGGGACATGGCCTCTTATCCAAAATGTGGGGGGACAAGAGGCAAAAATGTACTGATTTTTTAAAATTCTACGGAAAAGTGTGAAAGGGGGGGACATGTCCCCTTGAATTATGGCCCTGTCGGTTGGTGAGGTTTATCAGATATGGTCAAGTTGTGCCAGAGAGGCAAGGCTGATTGTGTGTGGGTGGGTGGGTAAAGATGCAGACCGAATGTAGTAGTTGATGTGATAAAGGAAGGAGAAAAAAAATGTCAGCGTAATTCTGCAAAAATAGTTTAAGAAACAAACCAAATATGAAGAGATCTCAAAAAAAAGTGCAGCCATAAGAACAGATGCTTGCCAAAAGAGGACAATTTCATCCAAAGAGGTGCTTTTACGGAAATTTAATGAAATAATAAAAAACGAGTCGATTACACACCTCCTAATGATCATTGAGAAGGCTGCTCTGCCTGGAGATGTTTTCTTGAAGTTTGCATCAGGGTGGTAAGCGTCAAATGTTATCCTGAGTTGCTTGAAGGAAGAGGGACAGTCCATACTACTGTGGGAGAACATCAATATTACAACTTGAATGAAATAATCATCATCAAAAATCCTAATTGCTACAGAAATACACATTTAAATTGGCTTTTAGCATTTTAGAAGAGAAACTTAAATAAAGGAACCAAAGCTTCTCAGGAACCTTTTGTGACATGGGCAGCACCATTTTGAAGATATTTCCTATGATCTTCTGCTATATTGACAATAAAACCTCATGTAGTGTAATATACTTCAAAGTTCAAATATATCAGGTGAAAAATAAAGTTCAGAGCTATGCCTGCACTATTAACACTACTTCATATTATCAACTAGCTTTATACAGTATTTGCCCACCACATCATTTCAAATGTGAGGAATTTCAAAAATGTTTAGGCATGAAACAACATTTTAAATATTCATGTTTTTGAAAATAACTTTGTCCATGAAATTGCATATTTCGAGTAAAATAACATTCACGAATGATATCCGAAAGTCTTATATTTGACATGTCAAAGGTCACTTCAGCTTTCTCTGCAATTTTTTCACAATACTTGTACACAGCTTAATCTGAGGTATATTTAGGCCTCTATCATATGAAAATAAACATTTTACAGGAATATTCTTTTAAAATTATGTCAATCTCAGCCTAATTTAATGGAATGCCAAGTGGGCAAAAATGCGGTGGTAATTTAGTAGGGGTTGAATTTATATGCTAATGATAAAGTCTACAAGGTGGTGGTAAAAAATCAAAGGCAATGATGAATTCCATCTAACAAAGTTTTATTGGTCGGTCCAAAATATCTAGGGGTGATAAAGAACAACAATGCGGGTGGTAATAATAATATAATAATATCAAATAACGTGCGATGATAAAAAAAACCCAGCGGCAATAAAAAATATCCAGCAGCGATAACAAATATCCAGCAGCGATAACAAATATCCAGCAGCGATAAAAATCATGCATCGTTTCTTTTGCGTGTCAATGAATTCTTAAAGTTGGTCAAAACATAGGCAGTGATAAAAACAAGAGGCAGTAAAATCGAAAGCGGGGCTGTTTCAGAACTATATTAGCAATTAATAATCACGCACAGCCATGAGCATAAGATGCATGCTAACAATCAGCACAGTATACCAACACACGTCTACTTCTCGCATCTTGCGACCGTCATTCATGTGTCTGCAGTCTGTACCTTCATTGTGGCATATACAGATATAGCAGGGGAAATGTTGTCTCCCTGGATATAGTATGCAAACTGTGCACAGTGACTTTTGACTACTATACGTTCTGTGCTAAGTTCTGCCTCAATCTGTGTTCAAAATGGCAGCTGGAGGTCGTAGGTTAAATTTTGCATGGGTGATCATTTTTTTATTTTTTGGTGAAATTAGTTTTTAAAGACAGAAACTTGCTGAAGGTTTCAGCGTTTTTTAATTGTCAATTATCTGTGCGAATACCAACTCCTTCACCCATATACTATTGCTGCTTTCGTATATAAAAACACAATGGGGATCCCGATTATAGCCTGGCAGGGTTGTAGGAAGCTTTTGAAAAGTGGGGGGCATGACTTCTTCGTGGGCACTTCCCAAGTCTACTACAAATGTCCCCCAGTCTGTAGATCAACTTGAGCCCAAAACAACAAAGTACTAAAAAAGGCTCTTTGTTTGATTGTTTGTTGATGTTTAACGGCACCGTGACAGTCAGAGTCAAATGTGCCAAGAGGGTGTTAAAAATTTAAGGTGCAAGAGTTAGGACAGAGAATAAGGTTGCGAGAGGCAGAGGGGATAAGAAGGAGAGAAAAAACATAAAGATGCAAATAAAGATTTTTTAAAAGAAAGAAAGGATAGGAAGGTAAGATAGAAAATGAGGGGAGTATGGGTAAGGATTAGATCAGGTGGAATAAGTTGCTATTGCAAAGGAAGGTGATGATGTAGGAGGGGGGATTGTTCTTGAAGAGGTCAAAAATAGAGGTGGAGAGGGAGAGGGATGATCTGGAGTTGAGGTATAAAGGACAGGTTTGAAGATATGTTTGATCAAGAGCTCAGTATTGCAAGTGAGGTTTGGGAGATCAGATCTGGATAGGAGTAAGGTTGTGACAGTTATCCATTTCACTGTTTACCCACCTGTTTGTGCTATTATCCGTTTAAGAAATCATACTCTGTGTAATCGAATGTTATTTCAATTCTTATGTTTGTTATTCAAAAGTTTAAAAAATTCACGAAAACCCAACCTTTTTCTTCTTGTGTCAATCTTTGCCCACTAAGTTATTGCCTTCTCATTTCACCCAGGGCCCATATGTATAGCAAAATGTATTTTCCACTGTACCTGGGATGGAACAGTGAGCTTTAACTCATAAGGAAGGCCCAGGCTATAGCGCTCATTTACATAACCCGTAAAATACACACACAAAATTTCTGCCCTTCCAGTCACTATTGAATCAGTGCAAATACAGTATCTCCCAATCACTGGACGGCCACGTGCAAATCTTCTGCTCACAGCCATGCTGTAACTCCTAATAGGCTCATAGAGATACCATACAAGCTTGTATTTGAGGAATTTGTCACTTAGAAGTCATTTTTGTTAACCCAGTAATAAATGGAGCAACCCATGTTGGAATATTCAACCAATCAGTGAATCTTTGGTAAACCATGCAGTAAGCGACATTTGTGTCTGTTGTGTTACATTCCACACAGGGGGTTAGAATTCAACTTCTAGTGACTTTTGGCAAGAAAGTTTTAGTGTGATGATGAATACATGTGGCATTACGTAAGCCTGAAGTTGTTACTTAGCAACAAATACCTGGTTTATGTTCTGAATCAGGAATGCAGGCCAAGATATTTAAACCGCCTAATTCCAAAGAACTGACTCACAGAAATGTTTGTAGCTTAAAATGTTAATACGATGAATATGTTTAGTGTGGGGGTTGGGGCTTGCATTTCAAATTGCATTGTAATTTGCCCGCAACTTTCACTTCAGTTTAAAAGTAGATGTTATCAGAAATGTACTAAAATTTGAGTGCACTAATATTTATATTCTCGTGGTAAATTCCTTTTTTGCTAATATCTAGCATGGCACCGTACATGTTGCAATTATTTTTGCGGGCTTCCTTTCCCCAAGTATAAATACCACACACCAATTCCAAAACAATAGGACCCCGTCATTCTACCATGCTGCCCTATTTTTTTGGAAATCGCTTCCATTAAATTTCAGAAATACAAACAATATCAATTCAATCAAAAAAGGTTTGAAAACCTACTTACTTCATTTGAGCTGTCTGTTTTAATACTTTCTTTATTATGTGCAGTGCTAGTGCTGTTGATTATTATTTTTAATCTTAGCAGAGCTACTGTATATAAATACCTACCCGGAATTTTTTTATTTGGTGGATGTTGCCTCTACATATTTGTAACCCACCTGCAGCTTGAAGAGATTTTAGTTGTAGGGACCAAACTTGACTTGGGGTGTGTGTTGTGTTGGGGGTGTTGTGTTGGGGGTGGGGTGTTGTGTTTGGGAGTGGGGTTGAGCACAAAATACAAATATCTTTTAAGGGCAAGTGCACCCCTTGCCACTGTGGTGAGCCGCCCATGCAGTAACCCATCGCCACCCATGCAGTAACCCATCGCCACCCATGCAGTAACCCATCGCCACCCATGCAGTAATCCATCGCCACCCATGCAGCCACCCATGCAGTAACCCATCGCCACCCATGCAGTAACCCATCAGAGATGATTCAGTAGTTCCTTTCAGCAATGGACTTACCCAAGGTATGTGGAGCTTGTTCCAAGTGAGGATATAACATTCAACTTCTTGAAGATTTCACCTTAAATAGAAATCAAAGAGAAACTTGTAAGCACAAAAATTACAAGTTGAGAATATAAAACTCTGTTCAACTAGTATACATGCTTGTATGAACAAACAGAATGCACAATGAGACCAATTTCAGGCAAACATGGGACATGCCGTATTTGACGTAATAAATGGCCATTAAACATATTTTTCCATAATCAATGAATAATACATTTTTAGACTAAAGGGAAATTTGAAGACTTGAAATACTCCAGTTTGAATTTATTGCAGTTCAAACAGAACTGTACGCATCCCTCGAGCATGGCCGCAAGAAACTTATTATGTCGCATACGGTACTTTTCATTTGTGTGCTTGGTTCAAAGGATCAGTTAGTTGTGGGGCATGTTAAATATTTTATAATTCTTATTTTATTTGTGTAGAAACAACTGGTGTGGAAAGCCAACTGTGGATGGTTGGTGCCCCCACCCTCACATTCCTCCATAGTTGTTCTGCTCCTTAAAGTTTCAAACAGTCAGACCCAACCTGATACATAACCAGGTCGGGTCAGACTTTTCCTCTTTATTTTCTTTATTCTAAAAACCTTAGTTGTTGTGGAAGTTGGTGCTGAGTATCATATTAGCAATTAGCAATGGATGAAGTCCTTATTGTGTGGTTATTTTAATTAAGATAAAGTGGTCTCACTATTTGCTACAGTAAGTTTGTGGTTATGAATTGCTGGAACAAATTTTCAAGGAGAAAGACAAGTCATGTCAATATGTTGTTTTGAATTGTTTCCTCAGACTGTATTGTTTCAAAAACCTGTCAGGAAAGAAGTCAAAACAAGCCAACCAACCAAGATCTTCCTGAGAATAAGAACAAATCTTGATTATCTGAACAAAACATTGAATGAATGAATTTTTAAAAGTTGAAAATAAAAATATTAATCTATATTTTAAATATCAATAAAACAGATTGCAAAATAAAAACACACACAATTTTTTTTAAATTTTTGATGGACTTCAAGGTTTAGGAATGCTTAACCATTCTCGCAGAAATCCGCCCCCTCCCCCCCCCCTCCAATCATGAAAATAAGTAAAATATGTATTTGGCAACATAAAAACAATAGATGAAAAAAGTGTCCTACCTGTGGTTAAAGCTTCAACTGGCCGCAAAAGAGGTTTTAACCCATCCTTCCACAGGTGACCGACGGGAGATTTCATCACATCCTTCAGGCCTTGGTGGGTCTCACCTCTTGCATCTTCTTGTACTCTCTCCAATTTGTTGGGCTCTTTTCCTCTGAGGAACTTGACACCCTTTTCTCGCTGCCCAAATTTTCCACTTTCTTTTCCGTCAGTTTCTTCTCAGAGGTGATGTTGCCTTCTGCAGCGCGCTTACCTTCTATTGGGAAAAATCGTTCCTTTGGCTTTGGAATAGACAGGGTCCATCGTGTACTGTCCATTTCTGGAGCAACATCTCTACGAGATGAATTTAACTGGGAGGATGATATATTGGGTATGGTGGTTTGACTAAAATCCCAGTCAGAGTATGGTCGCCGTCTGTTTGATTGTTTACGGGTCGGCCTCTTCTTTCCATCCTTCATCTGATCTACGAGCGTATCCAGAAATTCATCAATATCAAAACTCAAGGATGATGTCAAAAGTTCTGAAGTCCCTAGGTCAGAGCTCTGAAGATTTAGTTCCTTGGGATCTGAAAGGGTCTTTGTCAGATCCGTCACACTAGGATCAATGCCAGCTAGTTTTGTATCTTTCACAAGATTGCATGAACTCTCCTTCAGTAACCTCTTCCTATCGTCTATCAACTTCTGAACTTTCTGATGCTCCGACTTGCTCCCTTCTACACACTCAATCAGACTCTCCACGCGTCCTAAAACTGGTGTCAGGATCGCCTTCCCAAGCGGAATCGAATCCGAGGATGGGAGAAGAAACACATCTTTGACATCAGCTATGGTGGCTGAGTCTTCCATTCTTGGCACTTTATGAGAGAGATCAGAACCGGGTGTTCTTGTTTCTTTAGGTAGCTTCGACGGTCTAAACAGTTCCCCACTACTATTACTATTTGCAACAGAACAAACAGATTGTGATGTCCCGCAGTCCATTGGCTCCTTTTTACAAACTTCTCGGGCGTAAAAGTCAAGCAAGTTCACAACAGATACAAAGCCTTCAGAATCATCCTCATTGTCCAGCGGCTTCACTGGTCCATCAGAATAATATGAACTTTCATCATCATCAGTTGTTCCGTTCTCCTCACACTCTAAAGAGTCGGCACTACCTTTTGATCCCACTTCGGTCTGTATCTCCATTTTCCCCTTCTTCTCTTTTATCACTTTCTTTTTCTGCTTGTGTGAAGAGATATTGCGATTAAAATCGCCGGCAGACTTAAATGAAAATGCATTTCCACTTGATTGGCTGTAACAAGATTCATCAGTGAGCTCGCTCACATCTGGATTCTGGATGTTCTCCGGCATCATCTGCCTCATCCAACCTTTGACCTTTTCGCAAGAAAATTTCAACCGCTTTTTGCGCTGGTGCTGCTGTTTTCGGTGCCAAGAGGAATCACTGTCTGTGAATGGGGAGGCCCGTTTAATACCTGTGGTTTCTGCACAATCCATCATGCTTTGTGGTTGGTCGTTTGGGGTGCCTATCTGGTCCATCCACCCTTGCACCTTCTTGCAGGCAAGTTTTTGCTGAATACTTCTATGGTGGTACATCTTTATGCGGTGCTCATATTCCGTAATATCATTGCTGTTGTTATGAAGAAAATTAATTTACATGTACTGTATATCATCACAGCGTGAAAGAAAAAAATGTTAAAATTTATGAGCATTCTTCGAAAGTAATGCTTGAGGCACTTTACCGTGTCCCCCATCCTTTAATCATCATATTTTTATAAGTCTATAGAGTAATTTCTAATAATGTTTAACATTTTGAGGAAACAACTTTTTATTTCAAAAATTATTGGCTTGAAAAAAGGGTGCATTTAAGAAAAAACAGCCTTCTCATCAAAAGAAGCAAAGATCCATTGACCCAAATCTTGTGCAAGGATCTATTTCCTTGTAACTTATTCCTGCCTCTGCGGTCCAAAGTTTGCATTTTACACCAAAATGGCCATTTCTTACACATTACTAGTACATATCTACCTCCAAATAATTGCTTCCAGCGTACAAAATAAATATCACTTACATGAACTTATATCCAAAAATCCTGTATAGAATTTACCAAAATACTAATTATACAGTGCCTGGTTAATCAAATCATTATAAAATAAGAGTTTATATTACAATTATAAGCGAAATATGATCAAATATATAAATGTTTTACAGTTTATTTTATTTTGTTGTTGTTGTTCCCTACCTACTGTATGCATCACTTGTACGTTATACCTAGCTAGCTGATAGCACAGTACAGCCCTGAACTTAAGCACAATGTTTTTTATGCAACACTTGTTGTTCATACTGTACATGAACTGCACTACTTGTACTGTTTTGTGTGTATAGTGTATTAGCGGTGTACATGACAATTGTTGATTTGAAAATGGAATAATGTGGATATTTTTTCCATTTACTAAATTATGTTCACTGTTGGAATTACTTCAAACATGTTTATTGATAAGGATCATTTTTGGGGGATATTTCAACAGTCAGTTCAATTATCTGGCTGGGCCAAGAGTAATGTTACTCATTACTTAAGTAGAAATACATGTACTAATGGAAGGCCTAGTACAGTACTAGCTATTTTATAACACCTGGAATTGAAACTTAAAACCAAAAATTGTAGTCTGGTGAAAAAAAACCAAATTCTGTAACCAAAGTTACAACAATTTTTTTTTTTTGGAAATGGAAACTTTGCCCCTGCCTCCTCCTGGGCTTCATCTAGAAATGGTGCAGCTGGTCATGCATTCTGATGCACTCTTAACATGACACTAAGCTTTCTCTATTTTTGGCCTTGCTTATTTAAAAGCTGCTGTGCCCCCCTCCCCCTTCACCCCATTCAAAAGCTGGACCACACTACTCACTGCCTGTGTCTTGTGACGATATAACCAAGCCTCACTAGGTGGGCATACACCTAAAATGAAGGAGAAAGAATTGGTTAATATCATTTATGTATTGGAAAAAACAATCGGTGAAAAGAAAAATAACTTAATAAAAACCAGAACCAAAAGGTTTTGTGGCTCTGGTGCTTTTTTTCACAAGCTGATAGATTTGCAAAATTTGTATTAACTGTCATGTTATTGCATATCATGAAATATTTGTTCTAAGATATTTATTTATAAGCCATGCAGATCAATAAAAATGTTGACAACATTAGCATTTGCACAATAATTAACAATATTATCAAGTATAATACAAAAAAAGTTGCTCATTTATTCTTTTTTCAAGAATCTGTTATTAAGCCCCTCCTACCCCATTAATATTCATGATATCACTACCACAACATTATAATATATGTACAGACCATTACCCATCTGTGTACCTGATATAGCATGAATTTGATATATTGTTCATGATATACAATATGGTGTTTACATCATTTAGCACTTTCACATTAAGCCACGCCCACCATGCATATTAATGGCATCTGTTGATAACATAAGTATGTACACATCATGCCCAATATGACGTAAAACAGATATACAGTTGCTCATTGATCACTTTTTCCAAATTTTCACTTTAAGCCCCTGTCACATATTAGTATGCATATCACCACTAAAAACAATAGGGCACATCTACAGACCATAGACTTCCTGTGTACCAAATATGACATGAATCAAGATTACCATTCTTGAAATAATGTGTTTACAAGCTCTTTTCAGCAAAATTATATGAAGCCCCACCCACTCATGCATATTAATGATATTTTACATCATGAACATGTATACACCAGCTAACATTATAATGATCCCAAATATGAAACAAAAGAGACATGCAATTGTCAAAATATGAACATTTCAAGATTTTTACATTAAGCCCCACCTACTCATGACATCACCATCAAAAACAATAATGCACATCTATGGTCCATGGGCTATATTTGTACCACATACAAGTATGACATGAATCCAGTTTACAGTTCTTGAGATACCGCTTTTACGAGCTGGCCGTCACATACACACACACACATACACACGCCATCATGACCGCATAGGTTCCTGATGCTATCGCATCAGAACCAATAAAAATCAAAGGACACTTTCGTGGAACTGGTAGTTTCTACACAAAAATATTATGTCTTTAAATTACTTGTTAGGCTGCTAAAACTAGTTAAAAATAAAGACTATGGGTTTAGATGACCTTTAAACAGGTGTAGAAATAAAATATCAACCAGATATGTATGCCAATTATTTAGCCTTACTGGAAGTCTGAAGTGTGATTTCCCTGGTCTGTCACAAAATAATGTATGTACAGCATAGACGATATCCCAGTACAGTAATGGCTAAAATCAGTTTTTAATTTGTAAAGCGCGCCAACAATAAGTTGAATTTAGTAGTTCTGGCCATGGTACTAGCTCATAGAAAGATATAAATGATCGATAATCAAGGGAACGAAGGAATGTGCTTAATTATGAATGCCTTTTTAATGCATTTTAAGCATAGTAGATACATAGGTTTCTTTTCAGTGTATAGCTCAAACCTTTGGGTGATTTTCAAGTATTTTACAATCTTTTTCAGTGTTGGTAGTTGTTACTGTACACTGGGCCACCCTTAAGAGTATTTTCATGATTAATTGTTAAAAAGTTTTACTAAGCATTTTTGAAGTGTTGCGAGCGATTAGCGAGTAATCGCTAACATCACTAACCTAAACTTACCTGATATTCATCCAGTGAAACCTGACTCGGAATAAGCAGGTTGTAACTTTGCTGTAGCGAAAGAGGAAGGTTGTTGCCGTACAGCTCCAACACCCCCTAGTAAATAAATGGACCAAAGTACTGTAATTACAAATTAGCAATGTATATACGTATCAGACACTTGGTCAAAATATATCTCTAAAAAAAAGTCAAGATATGGTTCAAGGAATATTCCTGTGGTCAAGGACGTACAATATGTATAATAGAGAACAATTAAAGAAACATCGTTTAAAAAAAGGTAAATCCAATCCGTGCCAGTTTCCAAGGTACAAGCAGATGAGAGCATATGACTCCATCTGGGCGAGATGTCAGTCTATTGCAGGTTAGCTCCCCGGCGGTGCTGCTACTTATCTTACAGCTAAGTGGACTGGAACAGGGAAAGTAAAGTTGTCTTGTTTAAGAAAACAATGCAGCGCTCGCCAAACCCGGTTCTTTTCGCATACCAGCATGACTCCTTAACCACAACATCTCTCTACACAAAACACAATGGTGGAAAAACCACTTTCATGTCATAATCCTTTAAGAAGAAACTGTATTTTACAATTGTGTTTCAAAGTGACTGGTGTAGTAAGTCTAATTCAATAGTGCAATGTCTTGTAGCCACTTTCATGACAATGTTCATGTATTTTAAAAATCAATTTAGAAACCTGTTTAAATGATTGTTAACACATTTTTTCAATTATTGAGATGGGCTATATATATCCAAAATGCTTACCATCTCTAAAAGAAAGATGCCTTCTTCCGGATATAAATATTTTTTACCTCGCATGCTGTAACCCATCGTCTGCCAAAATTTACCCTGCAACAAGAAAAAAAAGTTTTATCATGAAATGTACCTTTAAAGGATATGTCTGTCCAAAAGTATGAGGGTGTATGCTTTGCTAAAAGTCAAGGAATATTCTTGTTTGTTTGTTTGTTTGATGAGGTCTTAACGGCACCACGACAACGAAGGTCAAATTGTGCCTGAGAGGTCAGATCATTTTAGAGGTAGTAAGGAAAGAGAACAGGGGAAGAATGAGAGAAATTCAAGAACAAAAGCCAGAAAGCTGTGATCGAGAGAGGAGGTGCATGGGTAAAACTAAAAACAGAGTAGAGAGGGGGTGGAAGAGGAGGATTAAATATGGTTGTAGAGGGATGCATGCTGGAGAAAGGAGACTATTTTATCTGGAGGATTTTTTTGGAAGAACTCAGCAATTGAGTTGTGGGGAGCGAGAGAAGCTCTGGGAAGGTTGTACAGGGGCAAGCAAGGAGAACATGTTGGATTGTAAGGATGCAGTGGCAATTGTTACAGAGGGTTGGGGAACCAATAAGGAGGTGGGAGTGAGTGAGGTGGGTGTGACCAATTCTAAGACGGGTAATATGAAGCGTTGTCGATACGAGAAAGGTTGTTGATGGTGGATTTGATCGGGATTGTGGGCTGGATAACATGGAGTTTGTTATCAATTGGAAGTTCCATAAGGTTTGCCAGCGGTCACGAACAAGAGAAGCGATAAGCGGTTTGATGTCAGAGAGGGTTTTGGGAAAAGGGGAAGGGAGGAGGTTAAGGGCAAGCTTAGCGGCTGTATCAGCCCTGTCATTGCCAGGGATGCCAACATGGCTGGGTATCCAGAAGAAAAGAACACTTTTCCTGCAGAGGGTGAATATTCTTGAGACTCAAGAAGTACAGGCCCTCACTTAACCGCCGGCTCCTTTAAGTTAATCATGCCAAGTACATAAACCTGATGATCCTGCTCTTGACCTTTTGTCCTCAAATTTGATGTAAACAGGGCAAAAAACGTATTCGTCAGAAGAAAAAAATCTTGCTATACATACACAGAACAACCAAACATCCAAGAGATTTTTTTTTTTATACAGAAAACATCTTTAATGCCAGAAGCATGTATTTATTTTGACTGTCATCTTGACCAAAACAGATGTGAGTATGACATTTAGGCCCCACAAAATAATGGTAAAACATGATATAGCTGTCTGCTTTAACCCTTACTCTCCCAGCGTCACGGTGACCGTGACAGTTACGATCCATTTTCCAATTTTTTTTTTGAGTACCTTCCCAAAATCCTATAGAGCTGCAAATAAGTTCATTCAAACCAGATTGAATAGATCTTTCATAATATGGTTATTTTGTTGGGGGGTTAGATTGAAATTTTTGAGTAAAATCGTTACAAAAAGTGCATTTTTATAAAAACGGGAATTTTTTTTTTTTTTTTTTTGAAAGACGAATGTCACGTGAATATTTTTCTATTTTTTTTCTTCAGGTAAAGTATAAAGATAGTTTGAATTGTTGGTTGCTACACGATTTTTACTTGTACTTGGTCAATGTTTGTGTTCTTTTGGAGAAAATATGCCAAAATTTGTGATTTTGGGCCATTTTGGACCTTTTTTGATCAAAAAATCATAAAAAAAGGCCCAAATATTGTATTGGAATTTTTAAAATCTTACGGGTAGTGGAGAAATAGATCGTTCAGACGAACTATTACAATAACAGATGCACCCCCTCTACTTGCCTAGAAGGTCTTTAATGATGACGTCAATTTGCGTTTTTTTTTTTTTTTTTCCCTCGCACATTCGACATCACAAAATGGCGAGATACAAGTTACAACGTCGAACGTGCCTTCCGACTCCTATGTTTTCTTCAGAATAATGATGACTCAGAGGGGTCGGAAGGTACTTCTGATGAAGAAGATGTACCAGAACTCGACCAGATTGAGAAAGAGGAGAATATAGAGCCTGCTGAGATGGATAGTGATCTGTTCCAAATTACGGAGTTGGTGAGTGTTTTCTTCCAAATATAGCGAAAGTACTACATTGTAAATGTGTAGTAATAAAATACGGCTTATAGAATTATAATGATAAATTAGCGAGGATTTTTTGCTTATTACGATAAACAAGTAAAAGGGACACTAAAATCACATATAAAAAAAAAAGTTTAGGTCCTTTCTATAATAGCCCGGATAACACAAATGAAAGCTGAACCCCAATAATAACATTTCTAAATGGACTGAAATATATGTATTTCCCAATGGCAAAATTGTAAATTTAGGCCTACTGAAATATGTGTATTCCCAATTTCACAAAATCCAAGTTCCATTATTTCAGGGGCCGAAATCACAATTTTATGGGAGAAAGTGGAGTAGGGGTCCCATGTTAGGGCAAAATACACATGTTGGGGGTGCCCCAGGCCCATTTAGAGGAAAATGCTTGTATATAGGCCTAGTACCGGTACATTATTTTGATGCCCCATTTTTTGGGACCATGATCCTTTTTCCCTCCCCATGGCTATGCCACTGTTGTGGTGATGACTAGATCGATAAAACAAACATTTTACACCCCTGTATGTACCCCCGGGCTTCCCGGCTGTAAAGGCTGTCCCCACGGTTACCACAAAATTGTGGGGCAGGTTAGAAACCACAATAACATGTTATGCGATAACATGTTATGCGTATGCTTGAAGAGGACGAGCCGCCCGCTACTAGAAACCACAATAACATGTTATGCGATAACATGTTATGCGTATGCTTGAAGAGGACGAGCCGCCCGCTACTCCCCAACCCAAGAGGAAGAGGGACAGACCGTTGAAGATGAGCCCAGGTCCCTCTTCCAGGCCTTCAGCTGCAGTCTCGCCACCATCACCACTCAAAGAAAATCCGACTGCAGCGGAAAAAGCTGCCTTCAAAACCAGGGAGGAAGAGCGGAACGCTCGGCTGCAGGAGATACAACGGTCGAAGGTTATCCCTGCAGCCAATAAAGACTATCATCTGTGGGAAGTACTGGTGGAGAGTGACCGGGATCGACACGAGGTCTTCGATAACTGGTTATGGGAAGACCAAACTAAAGTAAGTTGAATGAATATAGTTGCAATTTTTTTAATTTTTTTTTTAATTCTATTTGCAGCAACAAGGTATAGCAGAAGACTTTACAAATTTGGACCTTTTCGGCAAACATTTCTTATGAATTCCAAGTGGAATGAACAGAAGTAAGTGTTCAATAGATAATCAGCATAGTCTATCAACATAAATGTAGCTGTGAAGCTTGTAATGGCTGAAATTGGGTCAGAAATAAACAAAAAACACTTTCGTGCATAATAAATGAGGTAAATGACCTAATTTGCATATCATTTGCATAATTTCTTATTTTATTTTTTGCAAATGATGATGTAAACATTTTTTTTTTCTGTATTCTATTAGTTTTGGACATCATATATGGGGAAAATGCATTTTTTTGGAAAATTAGTGCCATACACTATTAGATAGATTATTCACAGAATCGGGGGATAATTTTTAGGTCAAAATGTACCAAATTTTTCATATTTGCGTCATTTTTTTTCTTCTGATTCCTAAAAATCCATGAATAGTATCAAATGAAAGGTCTTTCCAAGGACGATTCAAAAATTCTATCCATATTTTTTTGCTATTTAGCCACAAGGCACAAGCGTGTCATAAAGATAGAATGTTTGGAGACCGTATATGCTAATTCAATGACCTAATTTGCATATTTGAGTTTGGAAATATGCACATTTTTGGAAAGTTCAAGATGTTAGCTTTCATAAAAGTCTAACTTGTGTTGGTACAAATGGAACAGAAAGTGCTGAAAAAATCCTCTTTCCAAAAAGTTCAGAAATAGCTTATTCTATTTTTGGAACCTTGGGAGAGTAAGGGTTAAAAGACAGGCAGGCACACATTCTTTTGTCTTGTGCATCCTCTTATCGCACAGTGAGTGTGAAAATTGACTGAACTGCCTCAGGTCATGTAAGTTAGCTCAAATTTGTCCAAAACAGTAGCAAAATCTCGCCAAACAGTATATCCTATGCACAAAATCTTCAGACCAGTATTAACCCTCACCCAACCCTTAGACCCAAGAATATGTACATGTACATCCTATGGTAAAAATCTGCAGACCAGTATAAACCCTTACCCATCCCCATCCCTTAGACCCAAGAATATGAATGTGTACATCCTATGGTCAAAATCTGCAGAACAGTATAAACCCTCACCCATCCCCATCCCTTAGACCCAAGAATATGAACGTGCACATCCTATGGTCAAAATCTGCAGACCAGTATAAACCCTCACGCATCCCCATCCTTTAGACCCAAGAATATGTACATCCTATGTACAGAATCTTCTGACTAGTATTAACCCTCACCCATCCCCATCCCTTAGACCCAAGAATATGTACATGTACATCCTATGGTCAAAATCTGCAGACCAGTATTAACCCTCACCCATCCCCATCCCTTAGACCCAAGAATATGAATGTGTACATCCTATGTACAGAATCTTCTGACCAGTATTAACCCTCACGCATCCCCATCCTTTAGACCCAAGAATATGAATGTGTACATCCTATGTACAGAATCTTCTGACCAGTATTAACCCTCACCCTTCCCCATCCCTTAGACCCAAGAATATGAATGTGTACATCCTATGTACAGAATCTTCTGACCAGTATTAACCCTCACCCATCCCCATCTCTTAGACCCAAGAATATGTACATGTACATCCTATGGTCAAAATCTGCAGACCAGTATTAACCCTCACCCATCCCCATCCCTTAGACCCAAGAATATGAATGTGTACATCCTACGTACAGAATCTTCTGACTAGTATTAACCCTCACCCTTCCCCATCCCTTAGACCCAAGAATATAAATGTGTACATCCTATGTACAGAATCTTCTGACCAGTATTAACCCTCACCCATCCCTACCCCTTACAGACTCAAGAATATGGATGTGTACATCCTATGGTCAAAATCTGCAGTCCAGTATTAACCCTCACCCATCCCTTAGACCCAAGAATATGAATGTGTACATCCTATGTACAGAATCTTCTGACTAGTATTAACCCTCACCCATCCCCATCCCTTAGACCCAAGAATATGTACATGTACATCCTATGGTCAAAATCTGCAGACCAGTATCAACCCTCACCCATCCCCATCCCTTAGACCCAAGAATATGTACATCCTATGGTCAAAATCTGCAAACCAGTATTAACCCTCACCCATCCCCATCCCTTAGACCCAAGAATATGTACATGTACATCATATGGTCAAAATCTGCAAACCAGTATTAACCCTCACCCATCCCCATCCCTTAGACCCAAGAATATGTACATGTACATCTCATGGTCAAAATCTGCAGACCAGTATTAACCCTCACCCATCCCCATCCCTTAGACCCAAGAATATGTACATGTACATCCTATGGTCAAAATCTGCAGACCAGTATCAACCCTCACTCATCCCCATCCCTTAGACCCAAGAATATGTACATGTACATCCTATGGTCAAAATCTGCAAACCAGTATTAACCCTCACCCATCCCCATCCCTTAGACCCAAGAATATGTACATGTACATCATATGGTCAAAATCTTCTGACCAGTATTAACCCTCACCCATCCCCATCCCTTAGACCCAAGAATATGTACATGTACATCCTATGGTCAAAATCTGCAGACCAGTATTAACCCTCACCCATCCCCATCCCTTAGACCCAAGAATATGTACATGTACATCCTATGGTCAAAATCTTCTGACCAGTATTAACCCTCACCCATCACCATCCCTTAGACCCAAGAATATGTACATGTACATCCTACAGTATGTACAAAGTCTTCTGACCAGTATTAACCCTCTTCCATCCCCATTCTTTAGACCCAAGAATATAGACGTGGACATCACGGATGAGCCTGGTTAACAAAAAAAATCACTGAACATGGAACATGGGCTTGGAAATACTGACTTTGAGCATGGTTGTGTATAAGCTATAAGGCCAAACCTAACATATGTGGTCACACACTCTATGTAGTACTGGTTTCCCTTTTTAAAAGCATGATTTTTAAAGAAGAAAACCATGGAATTGGCAAATAAAAAATCACTGAAGGAAAAAATTAGAGGGGAAAATCCCATGCGGTTCCGAAGCTAAATTTGGGTTAGAAGCTCTTTTTTTTTTTTTATAATACATTTTTATATGTTGTGTTGTTTATTTATTATACTGGAACATGTAATTTGTTTGAAGGCTTTTGCCTTAACACAAGAGAGCTTGTAGGAGAGCTTGGGGGTTGGGTGGAGGTTGTTGAAGTGACAGAAGTGCATTCAGACTTTCTTGTTTTTGGAGAATTTAAAACCGTTATTGTTGCACCAGTCATGCAGCTGGTTGAGGCTTAGCTGGAGATCAAAAAAGATAGCAATAAGGTGTTTATTCCCGGATAGCGGTGTCAAGCATGATTAATTGGTCCAGAGTATTGCAACGTTTCCGGAAGCCCCTTTGGTGAGGGGAGAAGATTATGTTGGTCTCAAGGAAGTAGTTTAGTCTCTGGTTAATGATCCTTTCCATAGGTTTACAGAGACAGCAGATGAGGGCAATGGGGTGGTAGCTGGAGGAGTTGGTGCTGTCCTTCCCTGGTTTAGGGAAGGGGGTGATGATAGCTGTCCTCCAGATAGGGGCAAAGGAGTGTGAGGACCAAATGTGGTTGAGGATTGTAAGAAGGGTAGCTGGGGCCTTGTTAAGGAGGTGTTTCAGGAACTGGTAGGGGATGTTATCTAGGCCCTTGGAGGTGCAGCCAGCATCGTGGATGGCTTGGTTTAATTCAGATAGGGTGAGCGGGGTGTTGTAGCTCTTGGTGTTGTCAGAGGTAAAGGTAATACTCTGGAATTTCGTCACGAGCTTTTTTGGCAATGAAAGTATTGGAATAGTTGGCTGAGGACAAGATTTTGCTAAAAGAGGTGGTGAGGCGGTTAGCGATATCCTTTTTACCAGTGAGGAGGTTACCATTCCAGGAGAGATAAGAGATGGGTGACTTGCCCATCCTGCCGTGGAAGCTGTTTACCATACGCCAAATCTTCTTGGTGGGGGTGTTGGTGGTGAGAGAAGAGATGAAGCTGTTCCAAGTGTTGGTTTTACTGTCCTTGATAGTGCGCCTGGCTTTGGCATGGCTGATGTGAAAGAGGTTGAGGTTGTGGGTGGTCAGCGTTTGTTTTTAAGTCTCTGAGGACTTTTTTGCTGTTCTTGATGGTGGTTTTTCAGTCATCATTGAACAAGAGGTTGGGTTGGGGGGTGGGGGGTTATGGGGGGTTATGGGGAGGGGGTTATGGGGAGGGGGTTATGGGGGGTTATAGGGGGTTAGGGGGAGGTTAGGGGGGTTAGGGGGGAGGTTAGGGGGGTTAGGGGGTCTGTCATAATTGTTTGAACATTTTCGAGTCTTCACCATACCCTCAACAAAATTCTTACAGGAATAGACTTTCACAACATTTTTAGTGACTGACGTTCATTGCAACCGTGCTTTTAAGTTTTCATATTTACAGAAATACACAAATACAGAAATACACCCTAAACTTTCTTATAATTAAACCCTTTAAACCATTTTAAACTTAAGTTGTTATTGTCTTGTTAATTATATAGGGCCATCTAGTGACCAAACATCTTGATTGCAAACTTGATGCAGATTCTATGGAGGTTGTCAGTTCTATAAAGCAAGAAATCATTTATTTTATTTCATGTGAATAATTCATTTATCAGTTCTATTGCGGCAAAAGGCTCTATTTTATGATTTTTCTTTCATGTCAGACAAATGTATTTTCATTGCTATTTCATGTCAGAAGTGCAATTGTAAGTTCTTTTTGAGGCAAGCCTCCACTATATGAATTTTCTTTCAAGCAAGACACAAAAGTAATTTTAATTCCTATCCAAGGGCAGAAATCTATTGCTCCCAGTTAACTGAAATAAATGTGTGTGGATGGACAGATAGATGTATGAATAGTAAGATGCTATATTCCTTATTCACCAACTGTGCAATTGTCAATCCTAAACGGTAAAATTCTGTTCAAAAATGAGAGGGTGAATTAGAGGAATGGGGGTGGTAGGTGAGTTGAGAAAGGTTTGCTGAGAAGGGTGGATATTAGAGTAGAAGATTTGACAAACAAAATACAGCTGATATTTCTGTAAACAATTCAGTCCTCTAAATAATATCACTCTTATCCTGCCCATTGCTGACATATTTCAAACCATAAATATGAATACTACAGTGAACTTTGGGCATTAAATTTCTTCGTATTTATGTCAAAAGTTTACAATGCTACAAACCTTAACAGTAACTAACTCAATCAGTTGCTTGCCTGGATGCCAGTTGCCCATGGACAAATTTCCTCTGTTAAAGAAAGGATAAAATTATCACTGGTTAATTGTGTTCTCCTATCCAAACCCATGATCATGACTTAACAAGAAGAGAAATGATAGTTCTTTTATGAAAAAGTAGCCATCATTCTGAAAATCTACAGATTTTGGTTTCCTTAGACACAGGGCCCCCAGCACAGGTGTGAGATTGAGGGACCAGGATCCAATGTTGGCAATTGCCCATCTGGCTGAGGGCCAGGACCAATGTTGGCAATTGCCCATCTGGCTGAGGGGCCAGGACCAATGTTGGCAATTGCCCATCTGGCTGAGGGGCCAGGACCAATGTTGGCAATTGCCCATCTGGGGAAGAGATAAAGGCCTACTTGAAATATTGCATATAATTCAAATGTTTAAAATTATTTCAATAATGCCTTATTTCAATAATGCATATACTAGAACTGCATATATAATTTGCATATTTAAAAACACCTTACAGTGTACCTTTGATCTACCGCAACTTAAAGTTAAAGACTGTTCTACTAAAAATTCAAAGTTCTATTTCAAGAAAAGGTATTGTCCCATAAATACTTTCAGAAGTGAATGCCGCCATGCTGGTAACTCAATTTCGGTTTGCAATTTTTCCTAATGATCATGAGAAATCTGCAATTCTCCCATCAATCTGCCAGGTTCTGCTAAACACTACATCGTGAGAATTCTGCAATGTTATCTTAACATAGCTGGCCATAAAGTTAAAATTTGCTATCGAAAACATCACAGATTGCTCCCAATCAATAAGGAAAATTGGAAAACTGGAAATGAAGTTACCAGCATAGCGGCGTTCATTTCTGAATTTATTTATGCGACAATACCTTTACTTTAATTCAAAATAACACAAAAAGATTTCTCAGCTGTTCGTAAAAATATCCAAATAAATGTCAGATATTTGTAATCTTTACCCTAGTTCTCAACAATGAATCTTTTATTTTGGTGTTCTTCAAAGACAGTAGTACAAGTTTTAGAAAGCTTTAAGCGGCAATTTGTTTATCCACAAAGAGAAGAACATATAGACACAACATACACTTACAATTTAGCAACTCTTTCCTCTTTCAGAAGTTCGTTCTGGTGCGCTCGCATCTTGGACAACTGGGCATCTTGGCTAGACGAGTCGTCTGGTTCCGCAAATTTGGGTCCATAGTGTGGAAGACAAGTCCGTAGGTTTCTGTGTTTATTCAAATCTTTTGGGCTGAAAAAAAGACCCAAAAAGGAAACAATTTTAGAGATATATTCATTGACATGTTTGGTGCAGTGGCTCAGTAGTTAAGGAGTCATGCTATATTCGAAAGGTTCTGTGTTCGATTCCCGTCCTGAGCAATGCTTTGTGTCCTTGAGCAAGACACTTTACTTGCTTCCAGTCCACTCATCTGTAAAATGAGTACCAGCACTGCTGGGGAGTTAATCTGCTATGGACTGGTGTCCCGTCCAGGGGGAGGGATGTACTCTTATCTGTTCCACCATGGAAATTAAAAAAAAGCACTGGCCCTACTGTATAAACCTAATGGCTCAGATTTAGCTTTTAGCTATTGATTAACATGTAAAAGGCAACATTGCTTTCAAATTAACAACCCTGAAAGTAGCAAAACTTTTCATCAAATCAGTTAAAATTTCACCATTATACAGCATTTTGAAATCTCATGTATCAATATCCAGCACTTTAAAGCAAATTTGTGACGCATTATATAACAATTTTTGTATTTTCTTTTGTAAATCATTTCTTTTTAAACCTTTTGTTATAATTGGTTGAAGTGGTGCAGCAAATTCAGACTTAACAAGTTTCTAGTCTTTCCCATACCTCCAAACAAATTTAAGCAGGAACAGACTTTCCAATCATTTTCAGTGACTGAGATTAGGATGGAAATCAAAAGAATTACAGAAAGATTTTGAGCTAATCGCATGGTCATATGCATCAAAAATTTAGCATATCAAAATTGATCAAACTTTAGTCTTAACTCAAAACTTTAATCCGATTTTCAAGACTCAAAACTTTAATTGCAGTTTTCAAAACTCAAAAACAATTCTGATAAGATTTTAATACTCTTTTAACCAATATAGAAATTGCTACATGTCCATGACAATTGAAAACTATTTAAAGAATGAGTTCAGTGGTCAAACAAGTTCATCTTGTATGAAAGAGACATTAAAAGAAACAAAATGAGAAGAAGGGATTCCAAAAATCTTATTCCAATATGACTGTACTGTAGATATACAAATTTAATGTTTGTGTAGAAACAACTGTTTGTTTGTTTGAGGAGGGCTTAATGGCACCATGACAGCGAGGGTCAAATTGTGCCTGAGAGCTTAGATCATACCAGAGGTAGGAAGAAAATAAAATAGGGGGAGATTGAGAGAAACACTAGAACTAAAAACCAGAAAGCTGGGATCGAGAGAGAAAGTGCATGGGTTGAAAAAAGGGGCAAAAGTAGAGGGAGGGGGGTGGGAGAGGAGGACAAAATATGGTTGTAGAGGGAAGCATGATGAAGGAAGGAGATAATTTTACCAAGAGGGTTTTTCTAAAAGAGCTCGGCTATTGACTTGTGGGGAGCGAGGAAAGTTTTGGGAGGGTTGTACAGGGGACAAGCAAAGAGGACGTGGTGGACTGTGAGGGTGCAGTGGAATTGGTGCAGAGGGGTGGGGGAGCCAATAAGGAGGTGGGAGTGAGTGCAGGGTTCTAGCTATGGTGGGCGGCGCTGGGCGGGCACGCCCAGGACTCGCAATTTCCGCCCAGCACACGGCTCTAAGATTCACTCTTTTGCCCGGCACTCAATAGTTCAATTCGGTTAATTAAGTGTTTAAACAATCTCCTTTTAATCTCACTCTATTTATGTCATCCGCTGATTTACACACATAACATAACATACATTACGCACAATAAATTCTGATCAAAACAACTGAACTTTATAGGAATTTAATGCAATTGAACGTACTCTTTGCATAAACATACGTACATTCACACAGTTCAGGTTCATGTTTTAATCCTTGTGAATCACTGCTGGCAGTTTGTTGAGTCCGTCACTTACCATTCAAACAAACTTTAACAAAGTAAATATTACACCCCCAAGGGCCCAAGGCGTGCTTATAGACCGGTCCAAATGTAAGTAACCAATCACATTTGTTATAAACCCCATATGCACTTAACACTGATCGATATTCTTTTGATTTGTGGGGGATTTGATATTGACAAAAGTTGTTGCATAGTTCATAGAACATGTGCCGCTATTTAACTTTAAATAACTGTAATAATGTATGGCTTTTGTTGAACGATACTAGGACAAAAATAAAAGTGGTATAAAGTTTGGGCAAGATAAATAACAATGGGAATTGAGAGTTTCCGGCATATGTTTGTACCTTTTTTTTTTTTAAGGGGGAAGGGCACTTTGACAGTAGAATATCCATTATATTTTCTAGTCTCATTGTACATAAAAATATTTTGTAAATCCTTCTAGCCTTCCGATAAAACAAAACAAAAACTTTTTCGTTGACAATTTGTCAATAGAAGTGGACTAATTTTGAACAGTTCTTCATGAGAGGGAGGTCTAGGAGGTCACCCTGGATTGTCACTGGAGCCCGGCACTCAAACTTGTCTAGTTAGGACTAGGTGAGTGAGTGAGGTGGGTGTGACCTATTCTAAGGCGAGTAATGTGGATGTTGTCGACACGGGAGAGATTGTGGATGGTGGGTTTGATCAGAATGGTGGGCTGGATGATGTGGAGTTTGTTATCAATTTATCCTTCACTTTTCGTAAAATTTTCTTCCTTTTTTATGAAATTCGCTTCAAGTTTTTGTGCAATTTCCTTTATTTTTGGGAGAATACATGTATCTTCCATTTTGGAGAAGTTGTCTTAAATTTTCGGGCAATTTGCTTTAAATTTTGTGCAATTTCTTTCATTTTCGGGAAATTCTTCTTACTATGCATTGTAACATACTTTTTTGCCCTTGAAATGCCAATTTTGCAAGAGCCTCCGGGCTTCGTCCCCCTGGACCCCTGTCAAGGCTTCGCCCTAGACCCCACCAGGGGCCCTTAAGCGGGCCCCTGGACCCCATGCCGACAAGTCAAGCACTTTGCACCCAAAGTGATACCTTTGGTGTCACCTCAACTACACCACTAAATATCCGTTCAATTTAATCCCCCACCCCCATATGGAAATCCTGGCTACCCCACAGAGTATAATAGCCCCTACTTTTGGGTGATCCCCAGACAAAATGTTTTTTCACAAAGTTCTGTAAAATTGAAAGATGTTTCAATTACTGTTCGTGACAGATCTACGCCATTGAATTTGGTCAAGAGGGAAGGTGAACGTTACAGAAAGTTGCCCCTAATAGGGAAAGGGGAAATGAAGCTTCAAACCGACACCAATTTCTTCAACCTTTGCTTTGAAGGGTGAGAAACAAAACTGCTTTAAGGAGAAAATAACCCCCAATCTCAAAGCCACAAATTTTGTTCCAATTTTCTAATTTATTTTCTCAAAATCTTGGGTCATTTAGTGGGAAAAAAAAATTATGACTTCAAACAAAAAATAGTATTCATAATTGAAAATTGACCTGCTTATAGACTTAATGAAGGATAAATGAATGCATTTTACTTTGTGCTTGTTTTTACACCAATTTCATGAAAATTTCTGTAAATTTATTTTTGAGGTGTCTTGAAAATATTGTAAGAGCTTATACAGTACAGTAGGTCAAATGGTGCTTCCCCACAAAAAATTCCTGCATCCACCACTGTAACAGATTGGGGTTTTTTCTTTCATTTTCAACATCTATTCTAAACTAACTGTACAGTAGGTACATGTAACTTTAGAAATTGACATATTCCCGACCTATGAAATTTTCAGATATTCCAAATCTGCAATGTGGAGATTTCACAGATATTTTCAACAATTTCAGCTATAATAGAGTTTTTGAACTTTGTCAGATTCAAGGGGCATTAGGAATCAGGGGGAAAATGTATGCCTGGAAGTGAGTTACAACTTACAGTACATGTTCATCACGGAAATTCCAGTTGCAAATGACATTTTGATACCAAAAGCTTCCATTCATTCATAAACATTTTTAATAAATCTACAACTTTTTTATATCCTATCATGCTATAGTGTCTGGTGGTAAATTATAATTAACTTTTCTAGATTCTGTTTTACTACTTTCATGACTTGTTATGCAATGGTTTGTATTGTTTGTTTGTTTGATGAGGTAACGGCACCACGACAGCGAAGGTCAAATTGTGCCTGAGAGGTCAGATCATTCTAGAGGTAGGAAGGAAAGAAAATAGGGGGAGAATAAGAGAAATTCAAGAACAAAAGGTCAGAAAGCTGTTATTGAGAGGGGAGGTGCATGGTTGAAACAAAAACAAAGTAGAGAGGGGGTGGAAGAGGATAATTAAATATGGTTGTAGAGGGAGGCATGATGAAGGAAGGAGATCATTTTATCCGCAGGATTTTTCTGGAAGAACTCAGCAATTGAGTAGTGGGGAGCGAGGGAAGCTCAGGGAAGGTTGTACAGGGGGCAAGCAAGGAGAACGTGATGGATTGTGAGGGTGCAATGGCAATTATTGCAGAGAGGTTGGGGGGAGCCAATAAGGGTTAGTTATTTAGTTTAATTAGTTAAGATTAGTTTAAGCTAAACATGAGGATGTACTGTTCACAAATGAGGCCATCCTTAAAAATTGTTCATTTGGAGTAACCCTACTAATACCCAACAAAATTGCTAACTTCTCAAATATTTTTTTTCATTTTATCTAAAATGATATTGCTTTATTGTATGAAATCTATGAAAAGCTTGAATTTGGCCAAAACAAATAAATATTTGCCTACCTACCAACCAATTTTTTTAGAACAAGATGGGCTACTCCAAACAAAGTTTTAAGCCTGGCCTTGGAAGTCAAATTTTATTTCCATTGCTGTCTTCTTTGATATACAGAAACACTTGCTTCAAGACTGAACTACAGTAACCCTAGAAAAGGAAAAATGCAACCAATGTGAACAATACATGTGTGACCTTTCCCACATAAAAGAACAATCTTAAAACTTTCCCAAAATGATAAATAATATCAGACCTCTTAAAGGCCAAAAACCTCATTCCTGTGTTCTTTCATTTTCATTAAGAAAATGTACTGCATAAGAAATAATACATTCAAAAATTGTCTGATCCTATACAAAACAAATAAAATAAATGTTATCTTAATTAGAAATACCGTAGTATTTTGACCAGTTCGCTTGTGCTGTCACTTCCAGTGCTCGACACATCTGCATCCGGGGAGTCCTGCTTATGCAAATCAGACTTGTCGTTATCAGACTTTTCCACGTCAGAATTGTCTATGTCTGATTTGTCCCCATCTGACAAGTCCAGCTTGTCTGACTCTGAATCCATCGAGTTTATTTCACAGATACCAGCATCCGACAATCTGCAATATCTGAGGAAGAAAGGAAAATATAAAACTTAGCTTATGTGGTCTCAATTGGTTACAGTCCTTCATGAAATGTAAATTTGGTTTAATTGAGTTTAAAGGTACCCCTGTATGGAGGCAATTCCACATTGTAAAACTTGTGATGTATTACATGGAGACCTTGATCATTTCTTTTGTAGATCCTTTGCTATTCAAATGCTTATTATAATGCTTTGAAGTGATGCGGCAAATTCTGAAGAAAAGTTTTTAATTCTGAACAAAACCAATCAAATTCTAGCATGAATTAATAGACTTTCACATGATTTTCAGTGACTAAGATTTTGGGGAAAAAAATCATAAAGATTGTTTACCCAGTTTTAAATTGTTCACCCAGTTATAAATTGTTCACCCAGTTATAAATTGTTCACCCACTTATACATTATTCACCCAATTACTGTATACATTGTTCACCCAGTTCTACATTGTTCACCCAGTTCCACATTGTTCACCCAATTATACATTGTTCACCAAGTTCTACATTGTTCACCCAGTTCTACATTGTTCACCCAGTTCTACATTGTTCACCCAGTTCTACATTGTTCACCCAGTTCTACATTGTTCAACCATTTAAACATTGTTCACCCAGTTATACATTGTTAACCCAGTTATACATTGTTTACCCAGTTATACATTGTTTACCCAGTTATACATCGTTTACCCAGTTATACATCGTTCACCCAGTTATACATTGTTCACCCAGTTATACATTGTTCACCCAGTTTTAATGTACATCTCAAATTTCACCTACAAAAAAAAAGAAGTTTAACCCTTACTCTACCAGCACTCTTTTGCAAATGCGCTCGGGAGGCTGGGCCAAAGACGGGGCACCCAAAACGGCGATAATATCGCCGCGTGGTAGAGTAAGGGTTAATCAAGGCGTGATTATTGAAGGGTCCTCTGTCTTCCAGGCAGAAAAGTCGGGCCCTTCGCTTTCTGGGCCCGCTGGGCGCCACTGGGATCATGCTGCCTATATGTTCGGGTTGGCGATATGTCGCTGGTTGATTAACCTTACTCTACCAGCACTCTTTTGCAAATGCGCTCGGGAGGCGGGGCCAAAGACGGGTACCCAAACGCGATAATATCGCGCGTGGTAGAGTAAGGGTTAATCAAGGCGTGATTATTGAAGGGTCCTCTGTCTTCCAGGCAGAAAAGTCGGGCCCCTTCGGCTTTCTGGGCCCGCTGGGCCGCCCACCGGGATCATGCTGCCTATATGTTCGGGTTGGCGCATATGTCGCGGGTTGATTAACCCTTACTCTACCAGCACTCTTTTGCAAATGCGCTCGGGAGGCGGGGCCAAAGACGGGGCACCCAAAACGGCGATAATATCGCCGCGTGGTAGAGTAAGGGTTAATGTTGCTCTCCCCTGCAAGAACTAATCTGCTCGAATTTCAATATTCTGTCAACCTATATAGAAATTGCTTCATGTCCATAGACCTCTGGACAAAAATCTATGGGAATCACTGCATGCTACAACTACGCAAAATCTCAAAAGGAACCAGATAATTCACAATCATTTAAGTCATGATGCCTTATCTCCAAATTTCCATCGATTTAATTTTTACTCTTCCCCAAACTTGAAACAAGGTAAAACGCTAAAAAATCTAAACACTATATTCTGCATGCTCGCCTATTAATTTTATTCACCCACACAGTAGCCGTTAGCCATATGGGCAGAAGTGCTTTTGCCCCAGCCCCCTCCTACAAAAAAAAAAAAAAAAGCAGAACAGAACATCAATTGTGTTGAAGCTCAATGTTTTTTGATGTTGTGTGTGTCAGAGAATTTAGTCCTTAAACAGGTTTTCTTTCTATTATATCTTAATCCTCTTCAGCACGTTTCCCAGAATGTTGTTAGTGTTAATTCTCTTAGACAAGAGAGCAGGGAGAGGGAAGAGAAGGGGAGAGGGGAGGGGGAGGCAGTGGGGGTGCTGCCAGGCATGAATTTGGTGGTGGTGGGTGGTTGGGACAAAGTCAAGTCTAACAGTGAGGCATTATTAACCATCATAAGGTGAATTATCTAATTTGCGGGCAAATATTTGTGAAAATCAATACACAGACATGTATATAAAATAAATAGAAGTTTCTGATTTGCATAATTTTAAAAATATTTGCAATTTGGATCTGACGTGCTTTGCAGAAAACAATATACTATAGGATGTTAAAGCTATGTATGTGTGAGCAAAAACACTGTTCCACCGAAGAGTGATATTTAAAAATTCACTGTTCTTGCTTCAAAACTACTGTTCGCGGAACAGCAAGAGTTTTGTCCTGTTTTGTTTGTTTGTTTGATGAGGGCTTAATGGCACCATGACAGCGAGGGTCAAATTGTGCCTGAGAGGTTAGATTATTCCAGAGGTAGGAAGAAAAGAAAACAAGGGGAGATTGAGAGAAACACGGAAAGTAAAAGCCAGAAAGCTGGGATCGTGAGAGGAAGTGCATGAGGTGAAAAAAAAGTAGAAAGAGCGGAGTGGGAGAGGAGGACTTAATATGGTTGTACAGAAAAGCATGATGAAGGAAGGAGATAATTTTATCTGGAGGGCTTTTCTGGAAGAGCTCAGTTATTAAGTTGTGGGGAGCGAGGGAAGCTCTGGGAAGGTTGTTTTGTAACCTAACAACATGCCTATCCTGCACATGTGCTAGTCGCTCTGCTAAGCATGGCATACTGTAGCTTTCTGCACAGTTCTTCATACTCATGTTTGTTTGTTTGATGAGGGCTTAACGGCACCACGACAACGAAGGTCAAATTGTGCCTAAGAGGTCAGATCATTCTAGAGGTAAAAATGGAAAGGAAACAAAGAGAGAATGAGAAAAATTCAAGAACAAAAGGTCAAAAAGCTGTGATTAAGAGGGGAGGTGCATGGTTGAAACAAAAACAAAGTAGAGAGGAGGTGGAAGAGGAGAATTAAATATGGTTGTAGAGGAAGGCATGATAAAGAAAGGAGATAATTTTATCCAGAGGATTTTTCTGGAAGAACTCAGCAAGTGTGGGGAGCGAGGAAAGTTCTGGAATTGGGGCACCTAATGAGGTTGTAAACAGAGTTCTGAATGTTGGTGAGGACTCTAAAAGCATAGGAGAGGCTAAGCTTTCTACATTTAAGTAGAAAAGAAGATTCTATGGCTTCAACATAAAGGCTGGTGATTGGGGAGGTCCTGTAGGCACCTAGACAAAGCCTGAGGGCTTCATTTTGGATGGTGTTGATGTGGTTGAGGTATGAGTTGTAAGCGACACAGTAGACAATATTGCTGTAGTCAAGCTTGGCACGAATGGTGAGCCTGAAAATTTTGAGGAGAGCATAGCCGTTCGCATCCCAAGTGGTGTTGGAGCGGAGTCGGAGGTTGTTGAGGGAGCTGTTGCATTTTAATTTCGAGTTGGTGATGTGTTGCTTGTAGGTGAGCTTGGGATCTAGAGTTAGACCCAGGAACTTTGTGTGTTTAACTTAAGGGATGCGATTGCCATTGAGCACAAAGTTCAGGTTGGGGTGGAGGTTGTTGAAATGACAAAAGTACATGCTTTTAAAGTCTTGTCTTTAGATAATTTAAAACCGTTTTTGTTGCTTTAGTCTTGCAGCTGGTTGAGGCTGATTTGGAGCCTACTTTCAACAATAGGAAAGCTAGAGAAGGAGTAGAAGATGGTGAAGTTATCCACGTATAAGGTACGTTTGATGTTGGGGCCAAGGTTATTGGCGATGTCATTATTGCTCAGGTTGAAGACAGTGGGAGAGAGGATGCTGCCTTGGGAGACGCCCTCTTCTTAGGGGTACCGGTTGGAGAGGGTGTGGCCAATACGAGTTTGGAACTACCTGGGTGAGAAGAGTTTTGAATAAAGATGGTGAGATGGCCTCTGAGGCCGATGGTGTGAAGTTTGGGGGTAATGCCGTATTCCAAATAGTGTCGAAAGCTTTCTCGAGGTCAGAAAATATGGCAATGAGGTGTTCCTTTTTTGCAAAGGATTCCCGGATAGCAGTGTCGAGCGTAATTAACTGGTCTAGGGTATTGCAACGTTTTCGGAAGCCGCTTTGGTGAGGGGAGAGGATTCTGTTGGTCTCATAAAACCAGTTTAGTCTCTGATTAATGATCCTTTCCATAATTTTACAGAGACAGCAGGTGAGGGCGATGGGGCGGTAGCTGGAGGTACCGTCCTTTCCCGGTTTAAGGACGGGGATGACAATAGCTGTCCTCCAGACAGATACGCCAATCGGAAGTTTGTCGTTTGCAGCTCCAACTCCTCATTCAGCTGTTGAGAGAAGTGGCAATGGCTGAATGGCGTTCGCCATTTTTTAGAGGGGACGTTAAGCAGTCAGTTCAGATGGTAGGACAGTCACACCCTACCAGGATCTCTGAACACTTCTCGAAAAGAGTAGGGTGAAAACCCAGTGTTCATCCACTTCTGGCAAGCGGTAGTTTGGCGTCTATGCCCCGTATAGGAGTCTTGCTGACTTCCCGTAAGGAAAAAAAACAAAAAACTATATTTCAAAAAAAGGGGTTGGGGATGTCCACTGAGATTTAAAGCCCTGGCAAATATTGCAATAAAGGGTCTTCATTCCACGGGGAGAGTCTGGTTTGGTTTGTTGATGTTTAACGGCACCACGACAGTCAGAGTCAAATGTGCCAAGAGGATGTTGATAAATTATGGTGTAAGAGTTAGGATAATGAGGAGATGGAAGGTTTGTAAAGGAGATAAGGGGGAAAAGCACAAAAAAAAACTTTTGGTAAAGAGAAAGGGGTATGTAAGGTTAGGTGTAGAAAGGGAGGGGAGGGGGAATTAAATGTGGTGAAAGAGGTTGTTCTTGTGGAGGAAGTTGATGATGTTTGAGAAAGAATTGTTTTGAAAAGACAAAAGTACATGCAGACTGTCTTGTCTTTAGAAAATTTAAAACCGTTTTTGTTGCTTCAGTCTTGCAGCTGGTTAAGGCTGATTTGGAGCCTACTTTTAATTATAGGAAAGCTAGGGGAGGAGTAGAAGATGGTGAAGTTATCCACGTATAAGGTACGTTTGATGTTGGGGCCAAGCTTATCGGCGATGTCATTAATGCTCAGGTTGAAGACAGTGGGAGAGAGGATGCTGCCTTGAGGGACGCCCTCTTCTTGGGGGTACGGGTTGGAGAGGGTGTGGCCAATACCAACTTGAAACTACTTGGGTGAGTGAAAGTTTTGAATAAAGATGGGGAGATGGCCTCTGAGGCCGATGGTGTGAAGTTTGCGGGTAATGCTGAATTTCTTAGTAGTGTCGAAAGCTTTCTCGAGGTCAGAAAATATGGCAATGAGGTGTTCCTTTTTTGCAAAGGATTCCCGGATAGCAGTGTCGGCGTAATTAACTGGTCTAGGTATTGCAGCGTTTTGGAAGCCGCTTTGGTGAGGGGAGAGGATTCTGTTGGTCTCATGGAACCAGTTTAGTCTCTGATTAATGATCCTTTCCATAATTTTACAAAGACAGCAGGTGAGGGCGATGGGGCGGTAGCTGGAGGTACCGTCATTTCCCGGTTTAAGGACGGGGATAACAATAGCTGTCCTCCAGACAGATATGCCAATCGGAAGTTTGTTGTTTGCAGCTCCAACTCCTCATTCAGCTGTTGAGAGAAGTGGCAATGGCTGAATGGCGTTCGCCATTTTCGGAGGGGACGTTAAGCAGTCAGTCCAGATGGTAGGACAGTCACACCCTACCTGGTTCTCTGAACACTTCTCGAAAAGAGTAGGGTGAAAACCCAGTGTTCATCCACTTCTGGCAAGCGGTAGTTTGGCATCTATGCCCCGTATAGGAGTCTAGCTGAGTTTCCGTAAGGAAAAAAAAACTATATTTCAAAAAGGGGGGTTGGGGATGTCCACTGAGATTTAAAGCCCTGGCAAATATTGCAATAAATGGTCTGTCTTCATTCCACGGGGAAAGTCTTGATGTTTAACGGCACCACGACAGTCAGAGTCAAATGTGCCAAGAGGATGTTAATAAATTATGGTGTAAGAGTTAGGATAGTGAGGAGATGGAAGGTTTTGTAGGGAAAAGCACAAAAAAAAACTTTTGGTAAAGAGAAAGGGGTATGAGTTAGGTGTAGGGAGGGGGAAATTAAATGTGGTGGAAGAGGTTGTTCTTGTGGAGGAAGTTGATGATGTTTGAGAAAGAATTGTTTTTGGAAAGGTTCAAGATTGAGGATAGTGAGGAGAGAAAATATCTGGAGTTCTGGTATAGGGGACAGTTTACAAAGATATGCTTGATGGAGAAATCGATGTTACAAGTGGGGCATAGAGGTAGGGGAGTCAGATAAGAGATGGGAGTGAGTGAGAGAGGAGTGGCCGAGGTGGATGGGTGACAACGATGTCTTCCCTGCGGTTGCGACAGTGCAGAGGGGTGTTGGTCCCGACTTTGGGTTTGATGGTGTGGAATTTATTACTGGTTTCGTGATTCTAGGAGTTTTGACAGGTTTTTTTTATGTAGTTGGAGATGGAGAGACGGAGGTCTGAGTGTGGAATAGGAAAAGGAGAGGCGATGTTTGACAAAGCTTTGTTGGCGGCTCTGTCGGCTCTCTCATTGCCAGGGATGCTGACATGGCTGGGAGTCCAGAAAAGGATAATATTCTTTCCTAAGGAGGAGAGAGTGTGAAGTTTGTTGAGGATTTGTAGAATGAGCGGGTTGGGCCAGAGCATGTTGAGGATGCCCGTGAGGACGGATTTACATGCATAGTCAGAGAAGATGACGAAACGGGGGCGGAAAGAAAGTTCTATGAAGTTAAAGGCTAGGAGGATGGCTTTCGCATCGGCAAAGTGGATGGAGGTGCCGTCTGGTAGCTTTGAGGAGAGGGTAAGGCCGGGACAGGTGGCGGTGGCTGCAGAGGAGCCTTCCCATGTGGAGCCGTCGGTGAAGAGGAAAGAGTAGTCGTGGAAATGTCTATCAAGTTGGCAGTAATTGAAGTGGAAGAAATCTGGGTTGTAAGGAGCTTTCATGAAAGAGGAAAGACCAAGGTATACCTTAAGGAAGGAGGGGGGAATAGCCAGGTGGGTGTAGGTGGGATGGTGTATCTGGCGATGAAGAAAATGTTGATGTTGGCTTTGGAGAAGTGGGAGTGCATCTGAATCTCGCAAGGTGGGAGGATGCGTTTGTTGAGATTGAAGAGGTTGGTGAAGAAGGAAGAACAGATGGAATGGAAGTAAAGGTTACGTGGATCGGTGAGGATGCAGAGAGCAAAGGAGAAGCCAGCCTTCGTGCACCGGAGGTCGAAGGGGAGTTTATTGGCCTTGACGTGGAGACTGGTGATAGGGGAGGTGTGAGTGGCACCAAGGCAAAGCCTTAGGGCAGTGTTCTCAGTGACCTTCAGGTGTTTCAAGTAAAATTTATGGGCAGAGGCGAAGATGAAATTACCATAGTCCAGCCTGGGATCTTGCTCCCCAGTCAGTGTTTACCACAGGGAGAGGAGGGAGAGAAGGAGTCTATTTCACCCCTGTCATAAACCATGGTATGAAAATTATACACAACTAGTGGTGAGCCCTCAATCAATACCATAAGAGTACAATTTAAAATTCAATTATCTGTTCCAACTTTCCACTCAGTTTTGTTTGTTTGTTTGTTTGATGGGCTTAATGGCACCACGACAATGAGGGTCAAATTGTGCCTCAGTTTTGAATGCTGATTCACAATTAACAGTGTACCACCATCTGAAAGATTGCATATCACATGCAGCAGACAGGCAGTGTGCTAAAGTGGCTTCGATTGATCGTTAGATCTAGACATTTCTAGATCGTGCATGCACCATACCTTGTAGGCTACCTGTATCGGTGTCGTTAGTTTGCTGCAGGAAAAGGAACTGTATTTTCATTTGAAGTAAATAAAATCTGTTTCCATTAATAAATAACTGAATTTTAACATTAAGCAGCATTAACTTTGCTCTGGGCGTGTTTATTGTAACCCCTGGTATGTTATTCGTCTTCCAAGAGTGCTCGGGCGTGTTTAGTAGGACCCTGTAAGTACCTGGAAGTATAAAATTGTGAGCTCCATCTTTTCAAAATGTACAGAAGATTTTCCCATCGAGAAAGAAACTATGCAAACTGGACTACACGCAGAGTTCAAATGAACAATTAAATTCATTTATTTTTTCGGTATTTAAAAGTTTGGAAAAAATTATAAACCAAAGTCAAAGTCTGTATCATAAACAAATTGTTTAATAATATTATGTGTGTCAATGTCATGTCAGTTGAACCAAATTTGAGGTTTATTTTGTTATGCATTTCCAAAACTAAGTTGGGCTAAGTTACATGTTTCAACATTACGAGTGTATAGTGCATTATCTCACTCAGTATGCAAGTATCATCTTGCAAGTAGTGCCTACTGAGTACGGTGTTCATCTTGCTAGAATAATCTAGGCCTAGGAGTAGGCCTAGGCTAGGACAGTAGGACCTAGTAAGACCTAACATTAACGTTAAAGGAGAATCCTTATTTCATATGATGGAATTGATAATAACAAATTTTCTGACACAGTAGTATAACTTCCAAAGCAATCTAAGACATTTTTTGTAATTATTAAAAACTGTAATGCTATTAGGGCCTACTTAGCACAGGGGCCTAGCTCAAGTTTTCTAGCTTTTGAACAAGTGTTTTTCTTTTGTTGAGGGTGAAAGAAATTTGTGTGTACATGAGACTTATAAAACATGCTGTTAAAACTTTGTGTCACATCATTTTGAAATAAAAACGTTAATCACATTTATAAATACATTATATTATAATCCTTGTCCCTATGGAAATTATATCATGTACATTAGAGCCTAGGCTATAGCCTAATTGAACAAAAATGGCAGCCCCATGTATCAACTTCAAAGATAAATAACTTAAGAAAGAAATATCATTTTGACTTGCTGTTGGTGGCAGTTGTTTAAGATTTTTATCCTCTATCATATGAAATCATGATTGTATCAGACTTTGTCTCCTAAATGAAATTAAATACATACCTAGGCCTAGTAACACAGTAACAACGTAAAACTTACGTACGAGAAGAAATGGACTATTATTGAAAGAATTTATTCCTGAAGCGTCTTTGATATACAAAATAGTAATCCTGATTAATCCATGACAAAATTGACTCTTCATGCAACAAAATTCATCTTTAAACAATCGTCCATTGCACGGACCAAGTTCAAGTCATTTACCGTATCCGTAGACTACGTTCTACCAACCATGTTTACATACTGACTGTGTATGTCGTACACATGCATTTGGGACGGTGTATACACACTATTAATCCACGAAACACTCCATATCACCTTGCACTTGCGCTGCACTTTGCTTTATTTTTAGTTCTCACATGTACTTGCATGTGCGCGCATCTCGAAATTTTCTTGAGTAACACATCTTGATTCTTTTCTGCAGACATGGCAGAGTAAAGTAATAATTTCTTAAAATGTGAATTGAACAGAGAGATGGAATATATAAATATGAAATTGAAACAAAAAAGAAAGAAATTGTGAATGTTATCAACACATGACGTATGCTTGATTGCCACTGCTCTCAGGCTATAATGCAGGGTCTTTTTCAACACACTAACTGGGGAGTTTGTCCCCCCACTTAGCAAAGTTTCCCCAGTTGAGCATCCTCCCCATCCCCCTCCCCCTCCCCTCCCCATCCCCATCCCTCCACAGTTTGGTCCCTTTGTCCCAACAAACAAATTTAACTGCGCGTTATTTTTTTTCTTCAAAAGATCTCGAAAATGGAAGAAAATGTTCCTATGATTGAAGAAAATGAAAGAAATTACCGCCAAATTAGCCAAAAATTCCCGAAAATGAGCAAAATTTTCCGAACAGGAGTAAAATGTTCCAAAAATAAACAAAAATTTCCGATAATTAAAAAAATATATCCTTGAAAGAGGAAAAACGACCCGAAAATGTAAGAAAGTTTCACGAAAATTGAAGAAAAAGTTATGAAAATCTAAGAAAATTGTCCGGAAATGCAAGAAATTTCCCGAAAACTTGTTTTTTTTTCTAAAATGAGTTTTCCCGGGGCCGTGTTATATCAAGGACTTTTCATGCAGAGATATAATATTCCCATGAATTTTAATTTTCATATACTGGACTATTAAAACTACGTTTATCAGTTTATGTATTGGTCTGGTGGCAGATGACCAAAAAATGAGATGTACTAAACATTTTGGTTACAAGCTGGTAGATGATTTTAATAGCTAGTTTAGGTGTAGCCTATATGAGTACAAAAAACCAGTTTCGAAAAAATCTCTTATAATGCTATCACGAAACGCTTAAAACGACCCGGACGAGAACACAGGCACGACGTACGGACAGACATAACATTTTGTATTTGATAAAATGTGTCTACCCAACCCAGGCTTGAACCCAGGACCTCGTGGCCATGATAACAGCTCCACCACAGTACCGGTAGGTAGATAACCAGTTTTAATCATGTCTCTTATATGGCTGCCATTTTGTATTTAAAAGTCAGTTTCTCAACAAGTTTTAAGATAAAAGATATAAAATAGAGTAAAAATGTGGAAGATATAAAGTCTTGACATGAAGCTAGGAACTTATTGTTGACAGCCATCTTGGATGGCCGCCATATTGATTATATTATCCTGATAATCATATTTTCACAATAAGTTTTAAGTAAGAAGATGGTGGAAAATAGTATATATGATCAGATATGAAATAAAACGACCTAAAGCTTGTATCATTCAGAAAAGTTTAGTATGGCGGACATCTTTGATTTCAAAATTGCCACTTTAAAGAATTTGGTTTCGTGGGAATTAGTTTTGAAACAACAAATATCAAAATGGTCGCCATATTGAAAATATTTTCATTATAATCGTTTTTCACTATAACTTTTAAAGAATTAGTTCAGTGGTTAAGCACTCCATCATATTTAAAAAGAGGACTTCAAACGAAACAAAATAGTGAAGAAAGCGTTCAAAACTTATTCTTATTCTGTTAGCTCTGTCTTATATGTGTAGAAATGACTGGTGCAGTAAGTCTAGTATGGAAAGTTGGCGTCTTTACCCTCACATTCTTAACAATCGCTAAAGTTTATTAAATTTGTTCACACTTGAAATTCTTTTTCGTAAAACTACTACTTTTTATGACATATCGCATGTTATTAAGCCACAAAATCGCAGGACAAAATATGATAGAATACATAAAGACTGATGATTCTGAGGCTATGATATAGTCTTATTTCAGTAATTTCTACACAAATGGTACTTTAGATTTATCCTTAAAGGAATAAGCGGTCTATGACGTGGCCCAAAATCCCATGGCGTAGCTGCGAGAGGATTGCTTGACAAGTCTTCACCTTTGATGAACTTGTTGGCTTGATGAACTTGTTCAGAGGTTGCAGGTGTAAGATAGTCTCCATTTGCCGTTTTTCTTTGGAGCTGAGAAAAATGTGGAGGTGATGACCACGACCAACCGGTTCTGCAGACTGCTGGCTTTTTGGCGAGCATGGCTGAGCGGAGGAGCCAGTCGGGCGCCGGTGTAACATGAGATTTTGTCCCCCACGAAATTTTGTGCCCCTCCCGACAAAATGTCCTAGGATATTATGTCCGCCAGACATAATCTCCTAGGAAATTCTGCCCCCCTCCCTAGGAGGTTTTGTCTCCCATACACAGGAAATTCTGTCCGCCAGAAGAATTTGTCTCCTCGTGACAATTTTAGTGGCTGACTTTGTTGGACAGTTTATTTTACTGTCCGCAGTGAGTGCCTAACTGCCAAAGGGATAAATGGGATGTTTTAGTTATTGAAAACACATTTGACTCATGGAAGAAAAAAAACGTGTTGTATAGTATAGTTTTGCAAGCTTTTTATTTCAAATTTTGAAAATTTAGTTATATTATAGTGAGTTAGACTCCTAGAAGAAGTTTGGCAATTTCGTCGGCAAAAACTTGGTATTGGACAAAATTATAGGATATTTAATATGGTTATACCTTGAAGTTTTGGTTTCTTGCAAAAAGACAGAGATGGTCAAATTGTGCCCGGGAGATATATGTCGTTGGAGAAAAAGGCTGGAGGAGTTGAACAGAGTGCAGAAGGTAGATATAGGGTGGAGCGGGTTCGGGTAAGACAACTTAGATAGTGTATCAGCAGGTATATATAGCGTAGGAAGGAGATGGGTTTTTTTTTTTTATTGTGGAGTTTTTGCAGAAGAGTTCGGCAATGATGGAATTGAAGGGATTGGGGAAAGAGTGGACAGTCAATGAAAATATGTTTGACGGTTAGGGGCCCGTGATAATCAATTGCAGATGGGTGGGGTGGAGTCGTTACGGAGGTGAGCATGAGTGAGGTGGGTGGCGTACTCTGGGGCGGGTGACGTACATAGACATGGTCTTACAGGAGAGGTTGTGTGCTTGGATGGAATGGAAGGCTTGGTGCAGGCCTGGCTGGCTTCAAGCCTTTGCTATTTGTGTGGGTGTCCCAATTTGATCGTCAGCTGTGACGAATATGCGGAAACAATAAGCGCTTTGAAGTCGGTATGTGTTTTGGGAAAGGGCGTATAGGCAGACAGGGAGGTTGACAGGTTGAAAGCTGGTTTTAGGAGCAGAGTTTGATTTGTCATATTAGTTTTGTGCTACCTTTAAGATGGCTTTCGCTTTGAATGAAGGTAGCACAAAACTAATTATTTTCCCTATCAAGTCAGGGGTCCTTTTTGAACCAAAAAGGGGAAGAAATATAGTTCCTCACGAAATTTTGTCTGAAGCACATCTCGTCAAGTTTGGACTTATTTATAGTCAAAACACATCCCTACTCTACCATTCCTGAATTTTCAGCTCCCTAACAGTTTGATTAGACTTTTCTGTTGGCGTTCACATGTTGGGCTTGCGGAGTAAAACCTAATTAGTTCTGTGTTACCTGAAAAGATGACAAAGTTGTTGCTGAGCCTGCTACTGAAAAGTCTTTAGAATGTCGCCCAGACCCATGTTAGCCTACCAGGTTTTCGCTGATGAAACCCAAATTTTGGGCTAATTGTCTAAATTTTAGAGGATATTTATCCACTGCCTGTTTAGAAATGGTAACCCAAATGCTTATCCGAGCAGATTTTTACATTATATTTAAAAAAGTCTTCTTTTAACAATTCAATTTTGGAAGATTTTTAAAAATTAGAGCTTTTGGGTGATACTACCCCTTTTCCCAATTCCTTACCCCTGAACTCGCCATGGAGCTCTAATCAGGCCCACGCTGTTCATTATACATAATGGAAAATGAATTATTCACACTGTCCGCCATCCGGTATCAATAGCTTGAAGGTTGCGAGGGTTTTGAGAAATGAAAATTATTTGTGTAAATAGTGTCAAAGAATTTCCTGGTATTTCGCTTTTAAATCAATGATACATCCAAAAGCATTTTTAGAGACATAAGATGAAGCAAGTCAGAACACAAACTATTTTATATCTAATATTAATCTTTTTTAATCCTATCGATCCCCAGGTTAAACATATCCACACAGGATGACATTATTACTTTAAAATAATAAAATGACCATCAATACAGACCTTCGTGGTGTAATGGTTAGTATCCTCTCATTCGCACGTCCCGGGTTCGTTCTCCGGTTGATCTACAACCAGTGAGTTTACAACTGCTTATCAAAGGCCGTGGCCGTCTTGAAATAATGTCCAGTACTGGATGCTTTCGGAATGTTAAACCTTGCTATGCTATGCTATAACAATATTGTATCTTTGATACGCAGTAGTGAAGGTTAAGAAGGTATTTGGAACGAAGTTTATCAGTTGATGCATTTATTATCAGTGGTGAAGAAATAAAAGTGTGAAGTAATAATTTGAAACTGAAAGTAACACGTTGGTAGTAATAAGGGGGACTACACAGCCGCTGACCAATCAGAAGCCGGTTTTGCTATGACGTCGTAACTTGCTCGTTATTCATTTCTAATTCGTCTGCGGCTGTATAGACCCCTGAAGTTGTTCACACATTTATTTTTCTATTATCAAAAGAACACCACAAAAAAAAGACGCAGCTTATATGGTGATAATGACAAACAAAAGAGAATGACTACAATGGCTATATCAGAAGGAAATTCACTACTTCAGTCGGAGATCGTATCACCCGTTCCTGCAACTAATTTCTCTTGATATACTTTATCGGTGATCAGTGTCCATACAACTTCTGTCGTTACTCTGTGGTGATATAACTCAAATAACTGGAATAGTACTCCGCATCATCAAGTCATAAACAAGTTGAAATGTTGATGAACGAAATGAGCTACATCTTCATTGTTTATCTTGACCAAAACGTCCCGTTGTCTCTTTCATGGAATATCCTCGTGCCCAATGTATCAGGTAGTAGATACAATTTTGAACACACACTTTCGATGTCCGATCCTGAAGACATTTCCCCTTCACGTAACTTCGTATTACAGGAAAGCTGGGTAATTAACCATACGAATCGAAATATTCTCAAGGGCCTTCGACAGGGATGAAGATGGCGGCCCAATGTTGACCTGACTCCAGCTCGGATCCGTGTTAATTACCATTGCTGTTGGTGTATGTAACTGATCAGACGCGTGACGCCGTTGTACATAACATCCACTTCGTGTAGTCGTCAATGCTCAACGCTTTTACAATATCCGACGTCTCCATGACTTAAATTGGTGAAATCCTAGAAGATGTTGCGGTTTTGATCGATTTCGATAATATCATCAAATTCGACGTAGATAATGAGGTTGGTGGTGGCGGGTAATGCCGTGGCAAATTTGGGATCTATGGGAAGATTGCCTCGTTTGTTGGCTGTAGTATTGACCGTGTGATTCGTCAGAAGTCAGGTCGAACGCAAACATCGCATAGTCGTCCAGGAAATCCGTCGGAGTGATGTCCATGCCCCCATCTCCTAACAAACGACCTGTAGCTGAAAAAAGTTGCAGGTTACTACAAACGTCTTGATGATTAGCCAAGTTGGGTGTGAGTGGCGTGGTCGGATACTGTTTCTCATCGACGTGTAGAGTCGGGTAGTTGAGATCGAACGGCTGAAATCGGGATAGAGTCTAGGTATAGCTACCGTTGAAAGCAGTATCCACCAAACATAGCACGACTCTTTTAGGCAACTTTCCCAAAAAGACATTGTCTCGCTGTAAATCTTGCGTGCCTCCAGGAATGATAATGTTGCAAAGGAAGGTGCGTCGTATTTTGTAGTTGGCTGGGTCTCTCTCCAGTATGGAAATGTCGCTTAACACGTGGGTGTCGCTGCAGTTTAGTTTACGTACGTAAAGAACGGCACACAGGATGACAACGCGAAAGTCAGCGTTAGTGGTCTTTGATAATAACGAAAACGCATCTTTACTCCGATGAAGTTTGTGAACGGGATCTTTTTGCCTGTTCCGTCACAAATGCTTATCTGTATCGCATCAATGGGATTACGGTTGAAGGGATAATAGACAACAAGCGGCGGCGCAACGTTCACTGGTGTACCGAACTCAAATTCATAACACAAAACTGTTTAAACAGTGGCACTTCCTGGTCACCCACGGGATGTGGGGGTGATGATATCGGTGTACGTGTATGTTCTGTTTCATCCATGGATAGCGTCCGTATTCCCATTTGCTCGTCAGCACGTGTGGGTCCAGCACACCGAGCGTTTGCGTAATCTTGCCTTCCAATTTCAATTCAGTTTGGATAGGTGCGTATTTTCAGTTAACCGTTATCATTGATCCCTGCGCCGTACACGGGCCGTGAAAGAGGTTCTTGGTTCGTACCTTGGTGTTTCGCCATCTTCCATCAGTCCATTCGTCTTGCCAATGAAACGATGCATGCTTGTTCTTCTTCTCTGTTGACTTTTCTTGTTCGTCGAAAACGTTGAAGTTTTTCCCACACGTTACGATTACCAATAAGTTCTTGACGAACATTGATGCGCGACAACCTTTCCACAAACGCGTTGCGTCCTTGAGGATTAAATGATTTTCGGGAATAGGTATAGTCGTTTATCAGATCTACTACATGGGACTCAGGTATAACACAACCCTCGATGGTTAACTCGCCTGTAGGACCCCGTGTCATCTCGCGCAGCACCGTCTTAGTTAACTGTTCGGCTCTACCTCGTAGAACTTTCGGTACGCTAACAATGACATCATCAACAAAATGTGACTCAGAAATTGGTGGTGGTGGAGGGACATGTGGAAGTATTGTTTTACGTTCGTAAACCGCGTGTAAATTCAGCGCTTCTTCGTATAGTTAGATCATTACTTCGTCGTTGATTTCTTGACGTTCCAAAATCTTCAGCATTTATCGTCCAGGGACGTTTTGGTTTTCTCAGGTACTTCAAAGATTTGCGTCTGCCGCGTCAAGGTATCTGGGCAACATTTTTTCATGGCTACAAAAGGAACGGTACCACGGCAGGGAACAATATAGGTAACTGCTTCAGGATAGGAGCGACGACGTTTTGGAAAAACTTGCCAACACCACTTTGCGATTGTAGTTCATTAGGATGTTAGGGTAAGCCAAAATTTTCAGTTTTCGTTGCTGTCTAGACAACGTTGCTGTTTTCGTTGCTTTCTTTTCGGCAGCAGTGAGATTGAATGTTGCTCCCAACATGTTGAATGCGCACTCGCACAAACAGTGCAATAGCTGTTTATCGGCGTGATCCAGCACGCGACGGCGTTGCTGCGAAGTGCTTTCATCAATTGCGCGCAGATATGGTTTTTGATGCCTCTACTTCTCCATAACAAATGACGTTACCCCACTTCGGTAGTCGTATCTTATACCTTTCACAGAACCAACAGTGCATCATAGGTGTGTGTGTCTTTTTTCACCCAGAACCCCCTTCAATTTTCTCATCCTCATACCCCCACTTATTCATGGTTAGTTGCTTTAAACTCTCACACCCTTCTCCACATTTAAGCTGAGCCTGAAAGGCATTGGGATGTAAGTAGCTATGAAACAAAGTATTTTGAACTTAAGTAATGTTCAACGACTACAAATTGCAACTTATATCAAAAGAGGTCTATACGTGAAAAAAACCCTGAGAAAGAACTTAAGCAATAAACTTACAAAAAATAAGGTAACATTTATGATATTTTAATATTTTCAAAATTACCACAACAAATAGACATTTCATAAAATTATTAACATCATATGCAGGTGCTGAGTTTGCTTTCAGTTGTCAAAAATGAAATAGGTGATCATGTTTAGCCTGTATCTGTCTGACTTGAAACTTCTCTTTTACAAAATGTTATCGTAAAGGTATGTGGACAGGTCGCAACCACTTTGCATAAATTGATACAAATGCCCTTCTTAAACACTCAGCACAAACACTTTCTTGCAAAATAAAACACTCCGGTTTATTTCTAGGTCTCCAAATGTATGCTCATTACGTTTGCTTTTTTTTTTCGTGACGTGGGATAGGACATTACATCACGTGATCCACTTTGATTGAATGACACACAATGGTATGATAACCTGTAGAAATTCTCCATTAACTTTCCGTTTGCCCTTTCTCCAATCGTTTACTCAATAAATAAAGCATAAGTTTGTAAAATTACGTACATCGGTACCTTTTTAGTACAATCATTTATGCTGGTTCGTAACTTTGTTCTAAAAATACTTGCATACATGCACTAACGTGATGTGAAAGCTAGTTACAGTGTACAACAGGAGTACTTACAGCCTGTTTATCCACAAGACAATGTCACATCACATTAATTAATAATACCATTCGTAGTTATGTTTAAGCGGTGAAATCCTAGTAAAGCGGTACAACTTTGGCAAATGATGTTTTGGTGCAGCTTGCCAATACCGCTAACAGTGTGATTCACTACAGTGAAAGTTGTGCATTGTATGTAAGCGCTCGTGCTTATTCATACGTCACACGTCTTTTTTTAACTATGTAAGTCCAGCTGTTTCTCGTGGCTTATTTTTTCATACTTTCGCGAATATCTCAGAAACGAGTGGAAATATTTGATTGAAATAAGTTGATAAAATGCTCAGAATATTAAAAGGAACATATCTCTGGCGACATCACTTCCTGTCCATAGACCTTCAAGCAGTCAAGAACCCTATAGGCTACACAATGCATTACGCAACTAACAAATATCTAGCAATTATACACCCAAGTCTTTGACCCAGAATTAACGTCGCAATAAAATGTATGTTATCCAGGGTAAGACTAAAACGAACGACGCGAATGGCAATATACATTACACACAAACAGTCTGAAGAATCCGAATGACAGTTCATTCGGGTTGCAAAGCGAATGACAAGAAAACAATGACAAAATAGGGATAGGGTTTAGGTTAGCGTTATGTTAGGTTGCCATTCGTTTTAGAAGGACCCTCGCTGTCATTCGCTTTAGTATTTTCACTTGTGTGTGTGGGTGCGCGTGTGTGTGGGTGTGGGTGTGGTGGTGGGGGAGTGGGTAGTGATGTTTTAATGTTTTTATTAAACGTAAGGCACCACAGCATATTCCATGACGGGTATATCTTATAAGGCATCCACTGAATATCAAAGCAGGAACATAAACATGGAGAGCTAAGGGTGCGATGATTCCCCAATATCTTTCAAGGTTTTTCAAATGAACAAAAATATTAAGAAGAAAAAAAGATACTTAAAAAAGCTCTGTGGCCTACTAAAAATTTGCGTGCGTTCTCATACATATCTCCCACTCGACGTAAAGCTATCGTCACGGCTTCTTTCGACGCTTGATGACTGACCCCAGTGGCGGGTTAGTTTCCCAAAAGTGTGTGGAATCCAAGCATGGCTTTTACATGTGAAGGTCTGGACCCACCCCATCCCATGGGCAGGATTTGCGTATTTCGAAAGGGGGAGCAAAGTCAAAAGTAGGGATGGGGGAGGAACCACAAAATCATGCTAAAATGCAACAACAAAAAAACACCAAACAAAAAATACAAATTCGGGGGAAAAGACAAGTGCCCCTCTCCCCCCTCCCCTATCAAACCCCCCATCAAATCCCGCCTATGCCTCCCACCACTAAACTGGTTCCTTGAGACCAACAGAATCCTCTCCCCTCACCAAAGCGGCTTCCGGAAACGTCGCAATACCCTAGACCAGTTAATTACGCTCGATACCGCTATCCGGGAATCCTTTGCAAATAAACGAACACCTCATTGCCATCTTTTTCGACCTCGAGAAAGCTTTCGACACTACTTGGAATTACGGCATTATCCGCAAACTCTACACCATCGGCCTTAGAGGCCACCTCCCCATCTTTATTCAAAACTTCCTCTCACCCAGGCAGTTCCAAGTTCGTATTGGCCACACCCTCTCCAAACCCCTGCCCCCACAAAGAGGGCGTCCCCCAGGGCAGTATCCTCTCCCCACTCTCTTCAAGCTGAGCATTAAGGACATCGCGGACATCCTTGGCCCCAACATCAAACATGCCCTCTACGTGGACGACTTTACCATCTTCTACTCTTCCACTAGCTCTTCTCTTGTCGAAAATAGACTCCAACTCAACCTTAACCTGCTGCAAGACTGGTGCAACAATAAGGGTTTGAAATTCTCCACTTTTGTCATTTCAACAACCTTCACCCCAAACCGAACCTCGTACTCAATGGCAATCACATCCCTAAAGTTGAACACACTAAGTTCCTGGGTTTAACTCTAGACCCAAGCTCTCTTACAAGCAACACATCACCAACCTAAAACAGAAATGCAACAGCTCTCTTAATTTTCTCCGCCTCCTCTCCAGCACCACTTGGGGTGCGAACCGCCATGCTCTCCTCAAACTCGTCAGGCTCACCATTCGTGCCAAGCTTGACTACGGCAATATTGTCTACTGTGTCGCTCACAACTCTTACCTCAACCACATCAACACCATCCAAAATGAAGCCCTCAGGCTTTGCCTGGATGCATACAGGACCTCCCCAATCACCAGCCGTTATGTTGAAGGCAACGAGCCCCCCATTTCTGCTAAGGTGTAGAAAGCTTAGCCTCTCCTATGCTTTTAGAGTCCTAGCCAATACCCTGAACCCTGTTTACAAACTTATTAGATATCCCAATTTCTCCACACTCTTTGATAGGACTAAAACCCTATCTCCTCCCTTTAGCCTACGCATCAAATCAGACCTCATCCATCTCGGCATCAAAACCGCCACTCTCTGCAGCTTCTCCTGGCCCACTTTTGCTTCTTGAGCCACCCCCTCCCTTCTATCCACCTGGGCCTCTCCACTCATCACAAAACCCAAACCCACCCCAACCTATTCATCAATCTCCACAACCAAATCAAAGACCAACTCTCAAACTACACTTCCATCTATAGTGATGGCTCCAAGGAAGGCGACAAGACAGCTGCTGCTGCCGTCATCCAAGACATCATCCTCAGTGGCAGGCTTCCCGACTACTCGCGAAACGTAACACTATGCTCAATGGGAAATTCTAACGCACCTGGAGATTATTTACAATATCTCAAAAAGTGTAAAAGCACATGTGACACAGGCCTACTTTCTAGAGTTTATCATTTCCTTCTTTGTTATTTGAGAATTTGTGTGTTATGCATTTATCACGTTAACATCAGTGAAAGTTTTATGACTTAGGCCTACCCTAACAATTAATTATGGAACCATTTACTATCGTTTGGCTGTAATTTCTTTTACTTTAACCCGTTTCTGTATGCTGACGTGTGATTGCTGTTGTTTACTAGTCTACGTCCTCACGAAGGTTATGGTTGTTCCTGTGCACGCCAGTATAGATCAACGCCAATTTGTTGTACACGCCACCAGTGCCAGTATGTCAAGAAGTGTAATGTGGGATATGACTACCCCATATACCCCTACCCCATACTTACTACCCCTAGCAATGTCAGTCAAATGTGAGTCATTGACATCTGAAGCCCATTGACTTTGCTTAAGTGTGTAAAAATATGTGTGTAATCGGCTCTTTGCTCATACTCTAAATCAGAGATTATGAGCAAAGGAATTACAGTACGAATATTCGTACTGGTAACGGGAGGGAAAACAATAGGGGTTACTGTAGGTGATTTGGCGGGAGGATGGGGGGTAGGGGGTATGGAGATGTCTCTAGATCTAAGGTCTAAGTAGGGCTAATAAAACAAGGAATTAAAGTCAAACTATAGGTAAAGATTCAATATCTTTTTTTATTCTTTGTTAACAGATCAAAGTGATTGGCTGCCAGAATTCTTTCAATTGTTGCAAGAGACTGACACTTACCATTTTCCCCTTTCACATATCCACAAAGTTGTTTTTGCCCAAAATTTGGATAAGTTTTTATTTTATTTCACTGCTTATTTCCAAATTGATATATACATTGCAAACAAAGAATGCTTAAAATAACATATACCTTACACTATGAGATGGATATGATTGGTGGAAGTAGAAGCAAAAACTTATAGAACCTCCTGTTTGTATAAAATACCTAAACAATGAAGTCAAACAATAAAACTGTTATTCAATTGGCTCAGAATTATTACTTTGGGTTCAGAGAAATGTTATACTAAATTAAGAGGATAAAGATAGGTTTTAAAGGGACATTTACATCAAAAAGCTTGAAACAGGCTTTGGAATAGCTTGTAACTACTGTATAAATTTCAATATGGATAGAAAATTTAAAAGGTAAAACCTTTATACAGTATATGCCACATTCCAGTTTCAATAACATTCTTTTGTCGCTTAGCAGATTATCACCATTTCAAGAAATTTACATGAATTTTCACCTTCTCGTTAATATTCATATTTGCTGGGATTTATCCTTGCAATGGATTGATGTTCCATCCACTGGGATCCTTTAGCTATCATCTGCTTATGTCATGGAAACCAGGGATAAGCATCAGCTCAATGAACATAATGGCTTCGATGGATTTAACTTAACTTTTTTGTAGGAATGAAAATGATTCCATTTTGAATGAAAATGATTCCATTTTGAATGAAAATGATTCCATTTTGAATGAAAATGATTTCATTTTGAATGAAAATGATTCCATTTTGAATGAAAATTCATATGATTGGAGACTGGTTGGTACACTATTGTGACAGATAACATGTAATTATTCTGGTGGCCAAAATGAAAATTCTATGAAATTCAGTTGATGAATGAGTATATAAAAACACATAACATTGGATGTCTCCTGAGACGATATAATGAAGCTTGATTCTTATCAGCTGTCTTTATTAAATTTATGAGACATTGACAAGAAGTAAACACTGAAAGTCTCATAATAGCATACAATAGCCATGACTTAAATGTATATTCAACCAAAGCAAAACACTTATTTTTTTAATATGACGCAATAACATTTTTTTTAAAGTGTGATAAGAATCACCAAAAAATGGCGGAAAAGAAGATTGTTGTGGAAATATGAAGATTTCTGACAATGTTCCACTCTCAATTGACAGAACAGCAGAAGGAAAATATATATGTGCCAGTATGGGAAGCCTACAAACGCAATAGCATGCTTACTCATGCCTACTCATAACTTTTTTGTTTTGTTTGAGATAAAACATTTATATGATTACTAGCAGGTGTTTATGTAAATGAAATATTCCAGTGGCAATCTGAAAAATAATCATAGTCTAATTTATATTTTATGAACATGTGCCGAATTTCAGATAAGAATACATTTTTCTTTCCGAGAATTTTTCCCGAAATCTGTTACAAATAATTTTGAATCTTGAAAATGTCCCCTATATTTGTTTCCTTAACCTAATTATTATACCCTCACCAACAAAGTTAGTGAAGATGCAATATAGCATCTTTACTGTTTGTTCGTCTACATCCATTGTCTGTCCGACCTCATTGCATTGTACAGTTACTAGAAACAAAAGAATTTTTCCCTCAAAAAGGAATTCTCAACATTTGTTATGAAGAGATATTTATGTGAAGGAGGACAAATGCATTCCAGACTTGGATAGCAATTAAAGAATTTGTTCTGGCATAAAAACCGGAAAACAATTGAACTGACGACTGAATATAATTCTTTATGAAGTGTCCTGGGAATTAATAACAAAAAAACAATGCATTCCAGACTTGAATAACAATTAAAGGATTTGTTCTGGCATGAAACAAATGGAGAACAATATAGCTGATGACTTAATATAATTTGTAATTAAGTGTCTTGAGAATGAATATTCAAAATATCAATGCATTCCAGACTTTAATAGCAATGAAGGGATTTGTTCTGGCATGAAGAAAAGACGCAAAAAATTAGAGCTGATGACTCAATAGAATTTGGTGACAGGGTGGGATGGCATGCGGCATCGGGAGCGATGGCATGTGGGACAGTGGCGTGATATATTGAACGGGGATGGCAAGGCACAAAGCGGGATATCATATCGATGGCAGGTGTGATGTCATATGGGTCATGTAGCAAAATGGTATATGGATTTCATGTTTGATTTCCGGTTGGGTGGCATGTAGGATGGGATGTCATGTGGAACAGAGGGGTCAATGGCAGTTATTGCAGAGGTCGGAAAGCAACGTAGGGATTTGTATGACATTTGTAATGTCTGTTATCTTTTGTGTTGAAAAGTAATATATCCTCTCATATTCCTAAATGAATCTATTTCAGATTGTACTCTAGTTATTTTTAGATTTTGCTTATTTTATGGCCTTAACTTCTACAGATTCAACATGGACATCATGATTACATATGGAAAAAGTGTTTCCTCTGCAGAATACCAAGAAGATGAATTGCCAAGCTAAGATCTTTGTTCGATATATAACAAGGTAAAGTCGATAATCAATAGCATATTCATGAGAAAATGTGTGTTCAGGTTGATCTTATAATTTGTTACATTAATTGTGCATGATTTGCCCTACATACACAGAGTTATTGTTTATTACAAATAAAGAAACAGGATATAACATCTTTACCGTTCATCAGACCGTTTGTCCACATCCATTGTCCATCCAACCTCATGCATTGATCACTTACGAGGGAACAATCGAAAAGGAATCCCAACTATTTTTATGCTTCAAATTTATATAAAGGAAATTCTTACTTTAAAAGAACTTGAAACAAATACATTCCAGACTTAGAATAGAAAGCAACATATTTGTTCTGGGATGAGAAAAAAAGAAGTTGAATAATATAGCTGATGACTGAATGGAATTGAAAATTAAGTGTCTTGGAAATAAATAGGGGAAAACAATAAGTTTTCTCTTGAATAGATTTGGAACAATAATATACTAAACAACAAATGAATCTGCAATGAATTTCACGCTGATTTTGCAGATAGATCTGTGCCATATCTGGTTTAAAAGGAAGGGGGTGAGCATATTTTTAATCGGAGTGTCTGATTTAAATTATGGGGGAGCTGTGCTGTAATGGAGTTAGTGAAGGTTATGTTGAAGGTTGGAATAATTACTTGATTGAATATATATTTGTTAGATGAATTGATGATAGAAGGTGGGTTGGGATAGTATGTGACACCGGGGTGGAAGGTGAATGGGTATGGAGGATGGTAGATTAATGGAGGATGGCATGTGAAGGGGAGCAGTAGGTGAATGGGGCTTGTTGGATTGAGGAGATGGGAGGAAAGAATGTCGGGTGGAAGATGGCATAATGATTGGTATAATTGTAATTGGGATGAAGGTGGGATGGCATGGGGGACAGGATTGGATGAAATATGGGACAGGGTGAGATAGCATGTGGGACAGGGTGGCATGTGTGATAGGGTAGCATGTGGGACAAGTTGACATGTGGTACAGGGTGCCAAGGAATGTGGGACAGGATGTTATGTATTTTGGACAGGGTACAATAGCATGTGGGACGGGGTGCTGTCATGTGAAACAAGGTGGTGTCATGGCATTTGTGACAGGCTGGAATGAAGTGTGGGATAGGATGGCATGTAATGGAAGTCATCTGGATTTCAGGTGGGATGGCATGTGGGACAGGGTGGGATAAGCATGGAATGGCCTGTGGGACAGGGTGAGATGACACTTTGTACAGGAGGGATGGCATGTGAGACAGGGTGGGGTGGCATGTGGCACAGGGAGGGATATGGCATGTGGGGCAGGGTGGCATGGTTTATGGGACAAGGTGGCAAGTCATATGTTGTGCAAGAAAACCTTTATTGCAAAACTAGCTCTTTATTTATCAAAAATACTCTTGAAAACCTTTATTTTTATGTTTTGAGTCATGACATGAAATATAAAATCACCAAAAATGTGTAAACTTAATTTCAGTGTTTCATACTAGACGTTTTAGTCGATTGCAGGTGTGATGACATATGGGTCATGTGGTGGAATGGCATCTGGATTTCCATACATGATTTCTGGAAGTAGCATGGTATGGTATGTGGAACAGAAGGTGTGATGGCAAGTGTGACAGAGGCTGGAAAGCATGTTATCAGCGGCAAGGGGATTTCTATGGTTTGCGATGTCTTGTTGATAATTTAAATTGACTGTGAGACAAAAAACAAGACCGTTCATGTTTTGTGAAATTGACGATTTACTGCGGCCATATGTCAATCTTTATGTGCTTATTTATAGCATGGAACCTACAGTATATGTGAGAGAGTAGTTCTGTATTCATCGGGGACCCTAAAAAATATGGAAAGGTGTAACTTTCTTCAGCCACCAGCCTCTTTAAATGTAATAATATTTTAAGCGGAAATATGCTTAGTGAAAGTGAGAATTCTGTGAAAATCTACGAGAATTTGCTGCACATGTTTTCCTTTTAACTAATTTGTTTTGGTCTGTCTAGATTATATTCATGCATCATATTACTAACTAAATACTGTTCAATATGTACTTATTTTCCCATTTTTATTTTGTTTTATTGCCATGCCTGATATATGTTGGTAGAAATATAACAAGCTGTTTTAGTTCTTAAACCAACATTCAATTTGTTTTAGGAAGAAATAAATACTTTAATTATGGATATGATTATGTTGTGATTTTATTTTGTTCAAGTTCAATCCATACAGAGGAGAGTTGAGTTTTTCAAATTTTGTTGTTGCTCTCATAGAACTCAGCACAAAGTTTGTTGCTTAAAATGATGAATAATCTAGGATTTTTTCTTTTGCCCTAAATTTCTGCTGCTGTGAGATTTTATATTGCTTTTCAAGATTCTTTGTATGTTTGCAGTTGTATGTTGATGTTATTGGTATCATGTTTCACAATACATGTGAGTGCGTGTGTGGTGAGTCAGGTGGCACGTGCTGATGATGCTGAGTAATGCTGAATGTGTTGCAGTATATACAACATGTATTGGTGTAGGTGAATTGTTCCAGCAAAGTCATTAGCTTTTGACATACTGTAAACAAATCCTAAGATTGATCACTGACAAAATTAAAGTTGAATATAAAATGTAATGAGTAATGCAAATTGATCACTTTTTTATGAAAAAATATGGTTGAGCTACAATGTCAGTGATGTTCTTCTTTACTTAGATATGATGGCTGCCAAGTTGAGGAGCAAACAACACAGAGGCAACGATCTGCAAAGATGGCATCTTTGAAAGCAAAGTTGTCAAAAAGTTCTGTACAAGGTACAGATGTTATCCATGTAAAGCTTCCACAGATAGCAGCGCATGACACGCACAAAGTATCAATGGAAAGTGGCTTTTCCAAACATCTTCATCCTGAAGTTAGGAACAAGATGTATGAGTATGTGGCACAGGGCATTGTATCAGTACCCTTAATGAGAAAGACACTTGAGCATTTTGTCTTTAACGAGTTATGTCCTGACTCCAAGCCTCTGAAACATGATAAGTGCTATTTTCCACAAACAGAACAATAAGAAACAATGTACATTTAGCACTATGCAAAGGTCAGGTTTCACTATTTGACCAAATTAATTAGAAGAAAAATTGAAGTCATGGCAAAGTGGAGATGTACTGACAGGTTGCATTTAACTGTTCAGTTTTGCAAAATAATCTGTTACAGTATTTTGTCAAGTACATGTTAACAACTTTTAATGTTCTTTGGGCATTATTTTACAGTATGTTCTACCATTTGCTGTAGAAGCATATTCTGAGGACTTACTACAATTTATCAGTTAGAAATTGCTTCACTTATTTTTGATTGCAAAGTATGTGCAATTTTCTAAATTAATTTCAGAGAGAGCTTCTTCCCATAGATTTGTTTGAAATTGCAGGGCTCCCAGCAAAACCTTTATTGCAAAAGTGGCTCTTTATTTATCAAAAATGCTTTTGAAAACCTTTATTTTTATGTTTTGAGTCATGAAATATAAAATCACCAAAAATGTGTAAATTTAATTTACAGTGTTTCATACTAGACATTTTAGTCGAGCTAACTATATTGCATATTTGATGTGGACACGTAGGTATGATTCGTAATACAAAACAGGCCACATGTGGCCATTGCGACAGGGTGGACTATGCCCCCCCCTCCCCCCTCACTCCTCCCTCCATTCACTGACATAGTAACTTTTTTAATTGTAAAAATCTGATGATAATATCAGGAAGTGTTTAATCTCATATAGATAAGACTGGATAAGAGGAGGTTAATTAGGCACAAGATGAGAAGTTTTTTTTCTTCTGGTAGTCAGTCCGGAGCTCAGTGCGCATGTCTGCCTCTCCCGATCGGTGAGTCCCCCGATCGGCGGTACGAACCGAACTGGTAGTAGGTTTCATTTCTTTTCCGTTAATGCTGACGGTGCAACAAAAAATAGGTGCACCATGTAAGAATAGAAGCTAATTACAGATTAGGGTCTTTACCCTTGATTTTTAAGTGGCAAAAACTGCTGCTTTTTCAATCAATGATCACATATGCTTCGTGATGTATTTTACATTGAATGAACACTTGTAATGAGATCCCCTTTTCTGAATATGATTTGAGGTAATTTTCAACAATCAATATGTGGAAACTTGGGGTCCAGGGAGCAAAAGGCCTATTTTTACATAGACACTGGTCTCCAAAATGGGGAGTAGTGAAAAATGTGTTCCATCATCAATCATTTAGTCAATCTAGGTATTGATAAAATTTAACTTAATGTTTATATGACATCTTGAACAATATTACACTGCTTCGATAAATTTACAGTTGTGGTATGCTATTTTGAACAGTTTTTGATTGTCTCAATTCAAAACCTGAACAGCTGGAAGTACATTACTTAGCATCTGGAGGGTCAAAAATGATAAAATCTTTAAACCTCAGCTGCATCTTGGTGGGGCTGAGGTCATTTGTGAAATTGTGTGGACTAGTCATTTTTGACAAAAACAAGGGGCCGTGCCACCACAGTCTGTAAAATATCTAGCATACAAACGTGAACCTCAGTGTTTCTGAACATGATTTAAGAGGATTTTAAATGCCCAAATGCATTGGGAGGGGATCAGGAATTATTGGCATTATGAGCTTCTGACTGACTGGTGGTAGCTGGCAACTGCCCTGAAACACTCACAAATGCCGATTCTGGTTCTGGTTGAAACTGCAACACCTTCGATGGTTATCACACATGTCAGTGTGGAAGTGCAGCGCCATGCATTTAAACTCTAAAGTGTGCCTTTCTAACTAATTTCTGGAGATTTATGTCTGCTAGACTTGATTCGAATATATACCTTAATGTCTGTTATTGCGCAGTTGTGTGACGGATGTATGTTCCATTCTCTGATTGATCTGGGGTATAAAGAGCAAAAATTGTTGAAAGATGGAGAAGTTATTATATGGGTACGTGCCTATGTTTTGTCTTGTATGTCTTCCATTACGGCTCTGCAGGGAGCTGGATGTTGAAGGAGTCATGTTTCGGACTTTCTTGAAAATGGCAATGCATCTAAGTTTGGTCTAATTTCAACAAGAGGTTCCCACTGGAACCCAGAAAACATTGAAATTTAAGTCAGAAAATTGAAATATGTTATAAATTACCTTAATTTGTTGACCTTTATTTACCTTTATTTTACTGTTTGAAGCTTTTTAAAACCTTTGTCATAATTACTAACCTTTAAAAATCTTTACGTTGTTAATAAGCCCGATATTGTAATTACATTTTATCTTCAAAATATATTATTCATGTAAACCTCTTGGAAAAAGGGATTTATTCAAGCAGCTGGAAACATTCTATGTGAATGATGAAGAAAGGTTATTTTGAGCATTTCATGAATTTTACATATTTTGAAAAGTGAAGTTTTATCATATATGCTATGAAATGTTTATGTTCATCCTTATGCTGTTGGAAAGGAAGATGTTTAATAAATTAGATTCATGTGTTCACACGATGCCTCCAAGTTTGGATATCATATTTGCTACTCATTATTATGTATTATGATATTTTACTGATTACTGATATATATTCTCGTTGCGGAGGCTGTTTTTGTCGTTTAATAAAAGGTTGAAACTTTCTGCCTCTAGTCCTTTATTGGTATCTTCACATCAGGGGTGTCATTATCTTAAATCGCTGTACTGTCATTAGGAAATCATGCAAGAAAGCATGGAATCAGATATTCACATAAATTTTATGAAAAGATTAATGCTCTGGTGCCGTTAAACATCAACAAACCAAACCAACAATTAATGCTCTGGCATCGTGTTTATATGCATGCTTCGGTTCGGTTGTTTATATCGGTTCAAAGGATTTTGGTACTCACGAATAACCCTCCTAAAGTAGTGTCATTCTACTTGGGCCAAAAACCTTTGCCCTGTGCATTAAATACGCATATAAGCACTCCGCCTCAACATTAATCTTGAATTGATGCCATTAGATTGGGCTTTTTTTTTTTATACCTTTTGAAACTTGTTTGCCATTCGACTGGGTCATTTCATTCCATGTTCTTTTTGATCGACATGATCGAATGAAACACTCGTCGTCAGACTCATTGTTTCATACCATGTCCTATGATCATTAGACCAAGTGTTTCATTCCATGTCCCCTATTGGAACACTCATGGGCGGGATTTTCCGACCGAAAGTGTGTGTGTATGGGGGTAGGGGGAGAGGGGGAGGTGGGGGAGGGGGCAGGCAAAGTAAAAAATCACTATACAAAAGATACAAATTCGGAAAAAACGTGGAGGAATGCCCCCCAAATCCCGCCTATGGGAACACTTGTCATTAAACCCTAGTGCTTCATTTCATATCCTTTTGGATTGAAACACTTGTCATTACACCAAGTGTTCCATTACATGTCCGTTTTGATTGAAATACTAATCATTAGACGGGGTGTTTCATTCAATATCCTTTTGATTGAAACACTTGTCATTAGAGTGCTTCATTCCATGTCCCTCTCGATGCACTCGTCATTAGACTGAGTGCTTCATTGAAGTTAATTCCATATCCCTTTTGATTGAAACACCATTAGACTGAATGTTTCAGTCCATATCCTTTTGATTGAATTTGAAACACTCGTCATCAGACTGATTCTTTCATTCTATGTCATTGAAAAATAGTTTCGAGGTGGGTAGGGATTTGCTTTGTCCCTATATTTGAAACACTGATTTTAAGCAATTTCCTAAACGGTGCATGCCAATCTGCCAATTAAGATCTATGTGCCTGTTTTACTTAAGAGCATTTTTTTTTTTTTTTTTGGGGAGCCAAAATGCCTTGCCCGCCCCTCCCCCAGTGAAACATGACTCACCACATCACTGTTACAATCCAAACACTTTTCGCTCACCACGGTGATTCAAACACTTAGTATGACATACTGAGTGTTTCGCTCACTACCACGGTGATTCAACTTACACTTGGTACCGAGTGTTTATTGTAATTCAAAACTGAGTGTTTCGCCCACAACCTGACAACGGTGATTCAAACACTTGGTATTGTATACCGAGTGTTTCGCTCACATCGGTGATTTAAATTTCTGCATGAATGGTTTAAATATTGGTTGTGTTGATCAAGAAAGGTCCTTACTAGCAATCTGAAGCCTTCTGAAGCTGCAAGGACAAACAGGATGCTTGGTTTGATTATAATTTTTCTTGGTAGAGAGGTTGTTTTTAATTTGTATCAGCAGTTAGTCATGCCTCTTCTTGAATATGCTATTCAGGCACGGAGTCCCTATTACGAGAAGGATAACTTCATTTTGGAGCACTAGACTTATTCCCGAAGTAAGGAATCTCTCTTACGAATCTAAGTTGCGAATTCTTGGTTTGACTACGCTTGAGTTGAGAAGAGTACGTGGCGATATGATTCATGTATTTAAATTCCTATCTGGTAGTGGTGCTTTGACTTCCTGTTATTGCTTGCATGTTTCAGCCATTCCCCATGTGACACGTGGTAAGAGTTTAAAGTTGACCAAAGAGTAATCGCGGATAGATATTAGGCGTTTTACCTTTTTGCAAAGACTTGTTAATGAGTGGAATAGTTTGGCTGAGTGGGTAGTTAACCCAATTCTGTTCACAATTACAAAGTCAACATTGATAAGTTCTTTACTACAGTAATTCTGGGCGTCTTTGAATTTCTCTTTTTTGTGTGTGATGGTTTTGGTGTTAGTTTAGGATTTTTATGGAGTGACTACCCTTTTTAGCCCACACTCTTGTTATGTTATGCTATGTTAAATACTTGGTATTGTATAACGAGTGTTTCGCCCACAACGGTGGTTCAAACGCTTGGTATTATCTACCGAGTGTTTTGTGCTCCTTCAGTTTTTGACTTGATTGAATGAATTAGGTTTTCCACAAATGCTCTAAAAGTAACTGCTGTCTTCATCTCTTTCTCCACCAAATTCAACAGCTCTACAATTTACGCACAAAACGAGGAAAAAGCCATTCAAAGTATGAGCAAATATGAAACGGAAATAACGTTTGGGGTCAAGTAACCATGTTGTTGAAACAATTGGAATCTAACAACAGCTGTATCCCACAATATGTAAAAACAGGGCGGAGCTTTTACAAAGTGGGCGCGCGTTGTGTACGGTTAATGTCAGGTGACTATAACATGTGACAGGTGTCCACTGGAGCCATTCTTTGTTACATTGCGTGTGTGACCAGCCAGAGAATGGCCCATGGTGGAATTTTCAAGCTCAATAAACGAGCAATCAATGATTTCGCAATGCTCATTTCTGATACTCGCACGTGGAGGCAAAACCAAGCGCGTATTTTCAATGCGCTCGATATGTGTACCATTTCTTGACTGGTGATTGGATGATTATACCCATACCGTGCGTGGTGCATATACTTTTTTTGCAAGTGTGCGCTCTGCATACGCGTATTGTGTCACATTAAATGTTCTTTATTCTGTCACAATTCCTCATTGATGATTGGTTATAACCTTACTAATATTGACGTCACACAGCGCTTAAGACATCTACGCAAGTCTTCTTTGTGATAACAAGTTAAAGCCGCGCGCGTTTTTCATATATTCATGCATTACACGCACTGATATCTCGTTGGCAAGTAACAATACATGGCAAACAAACGACAAACTTTGATCATACCTAAATTAGTAATCGTTGAACACGTTTATTATTACACTTTTGAGCTAAAAAAAATCAAGATATGGAGAATTACTATGATTTTCCCAGACTAGCAGAGGGCAAAAGCATTTCATCTGATGATGATGATGATGATGATGTTGTAGGAAGTGGATGCATTTTATCCGTCATACGGCGTTGCTGCTGGAAAAAATCTAGGTCTCTGCCCACTTTTCCTAGTTTTATCACTGAGTCCAAAGAAACAATTCCTGGTGAGTGATTTCCACGATACAATTTATAATACTTGAAATATTTTCTTGCGACAGTGAGGTAGGCAGAATAAACGAACGATAGGGGCGTTAGTATGAAAGAAACTTCCCTCATAAGGTGTGACATATTTAAACTCCTGCACTAAAATGCAAATGTGCTAAATTGCTACAGCTCAGAGTCAGACTGGGATGCTGTGGGGACCGTGCCAGCAAAATAACTGGAGAGGGCCCACGGATGCTATAGTATCAGGAGGGAGGGGATGGACCCACTTAGGTTCGGAACCTGGGTGTTTTATACCTCACATATGTATTATAGGCCTAAGTACAAAATGATAAAGGTGATTGTAAAATGTAAATTAGACGTACCAGACCTATATCTAGTTACAATCTGCATTTTGGACTATGCCCTGAGTGTGAGATTACTAAGCAGAGGAGGATGAGGAGTCTGACATGGGAGAAAAGGAGGCCACCACCCCTTGCCCTTGAGTGAGGGGCGGAAGGGCCAAGAGGAGCCCTTATAAAAGTTATGATAGAAACCTCAAACAAATTGTGTATAGTTTAAAAGTATTCTTGCAGGCATTTAACACTTTACTGAAACCAGAACTTGTGGTGGAACCGAAGGAAGAGTGGGGGAGGGGGAGGGCACGGTGGGTACGTTCCACCACACATTTCTCAAAAGTTACGTTGCGACCAAACAACCCTACATTTAAAAAAGCAAAGTATTCACGTGTGGCAAGCTATATTTTCCCCGCTTTGTAAAAACTCGTTAAATAGGTCCTTGCTAGCTGGCTAGGGTGTGAAAGCCACCCCAAATTTAATTAGTGGGGCATCTTTGAAATGAGCCCAGGGCAAAGTTACGATGTATACCCAGCCCTTTGTCGTAGGATGACGTGCCATCCTCCACCTTCTTTGCAAACTTCAAAAGTGCCCGTTTACAGAGAGAAGACTGAGTGTTCTTTTAAATATTTAAAACAAGTCTCCTTATTATAATTAATATTTTTGTTGACAGACTGACAGATTGAAGAAAGTACCAACAAAATTTGTTCCGTGGAAGCTACCCGAATATCAACAGTAGGGCACCATTAATTTGTCTGGGAAAAAACTCAATATATTGGGGGCTTTGACATGTTTCGCTGAAGACTGAGGGAGAATTTGGATTCTGAAGGCTTATTTTGAATGTTGCTTAATATATCCTGATATACCGAGTTCAATTAATTTAATGAAAAATGTTGAAAAACCTCCTAAACCATTCTCCCTCTATTTGTTTTTCACATTTGTGGGACATTAAATATTCCGATATCATGATCAATGCAACTGATTTTAATTGTGATGTAAATATTTCAAATTTTTCCATTGTTGTAATTCTAGGTATGAAATTTCCCCAAATTTTAGTCCTAAATATCTTCATCTAAACTTCTCAAACTTTTGTGACTGCCAATTGAATAAAAAAAAAAAAAGTTTGCCAGTTAAATGCCGGTGAAGTTAGAAGAGAAAGAAAGGGGAGGGGGTTAATGCCCCTGAAGGGTTATAGTGGCCAGAAGGTATAGCTTTCAAAATATACCATTCGAAAAAAACTACCCCTTAATTCCTGTGCCTCCCAGATTCAATTATCTTCCGCCACCGACAGACTGCTGACATGGTCAGTTAAAGAAAGTGCCCTCACTGGATTTCGGCCCTGCCCAAAGTTCCTTCCTGGCGGCCTTCGGGATGCTTCGAAAATGGGGCTCTTGTGCCATTAGCACAATGGCACAATGGCCAGTCCAACACATGCTGCAGCTTTATTTTAATGGCATTCGAAAGACACCAAATTTGATCATGAGATAATTTTGATGGAATAACATATGAGTCGAACAAGGACCTTCTTTTTCAGTAAAAATCTAGTGATTCCTGAACCTGACATGGATAATAGCGTAATTGCCAAACCATTTCTCGAAATTTGTATTTTCCCCAACTATCATATTTACGTTGGCCTATAGGCGTAAGAAACGGGGGCATGAGGATAAATTCTCCCAGTCCAGATGTCCTAAAATCACGTCCCGTCATTTTAATATTTACACCAACGGAATACCATACGAATTCTTCTAATGCCCCATCCATCGATAGCACTGTTTACCACCCGCCTTCCCCCCGCTTTCCCCCGCTCTCCCCCCCCCCTTCCTTTCCGTTCCGTCCTTGAAAATAATGTTGGTACTGTATTAAAGTGTACAGGTTTATATTCAATCTCAGCAAGGCAGATTCTGGGATTTCAGGAGACAGGATCATGAAGAACGTGGATGACAGATTGCCAGCTATCAAACTCTCTTTACTTATTCAACAATATGTAATTTAATAACTAATTTGGAAGAAGCAGATTTTCGGTCCGATTTCTAACAATATTTTCCGAGGAGATATGATTATTACGTTGTTTTTTTGGTCTATAGGGCGATTTTCTGGAGATAACGGACGAGATGTACCACGGAAGCGTCTAGTGACCCTCATGACTGGTGGTACGTTCATTGACTTTTTCAAAAAGTGTTGTACTGTAATTACCTTATCGCAGCATGTATCATACATGGCGAAAAGGTATTGTACTCACTTTTGTGTGGTCGTGTATATGTGTGGGAATGGGTGTGGGTGTGTGTGCATGTGCGTGAATAAAACTTTGTGTCGCATTTTCTGAGAAAACCTTATATGCTACCAAGTTGAAAACTGGTGGGATGGTGTGGGGTAATGTAAACGTATGTCACGCACAAGGTGGGTTGTGTAACTTCAAGGTCAGAGGTCAAATAATTGATTAAAAATAGTATAGCTCTGTGTCGAGCTTCCTGGGAAAACCGTAATATTGAAAATGGGTTGGTGCTTAATGGGTTGGTGGAGGTGATGTAGGATTATGTCCCGTATAAAATGGGACAAGCCACTTAAAGGTCAAAATTCAGAAGTCAAATAATCGATTTCAAATTGTGAATTTTGAACGGTTGCGTGTCATGGAAAAATCATGAGTGCAATTGGTTTGTTGCTTGTTGGGTTGATAAACGATGATGGAAAGTTGTGTCTCGCAAAAGATTTTACATGTCGCTTAAAAGTTAAAAGGCAAAAGGTCTTGCATTTCGTTGGAAAAACGTAATTGCTATTGTATTGATCCTTGGTGGGTTGGTGGAGGTTGTTACTTGGTGGGTTGGTAGACACCTATACCTTTTGATATTTCTGACAAGTTTTGATTTGCTTTTCTACTATCGATTTCCTACTCTTACTTTTTAATTCATTTCCATTATCTCCAAGCATATTAATCGCATTCTTTTTCATTTGTCAGGGGTATATCACAGTGGCAGACAAGATGAACCACGGAATCATATAGAGACACCCCAGACAACGCCAGGACATCTATCCATGTGTAACCAACGAGATGGACCCATTAATCACCCAGAGACCCTCAAGACAACGCCAGGTCAATTTTCTGGGAGTAGCAGACAAGATGGATCCTGGAATCATCCGGAGACCCACAAGTCAACACCAGGACAATTTTCTAGGAAAAGCAGACGAGATAAAGAATGAAATCGCCCGGAGACCCTCCAGATAATGCAAGGGCAATTCTCCATGGATACCGGACGTGGTGAACCGCCGTATCACCCGGAGACACTCCAGATAACACCAGGGCATTTATCTAGGAGTAGCAGTCAAGATGAATCCAGGAATCAGCCGAAGATCCTTCAGACAAAGCCAGGACAATTGTCTGGGAGTAGCAGACGAAATGGACCATGGATTCACCCGGAGACCCTCCCGACAATACCAGAGGAAATCTCGGAAAATACCGGACGTGGTGGACCACGGTACCACCCGGAGAACCTGAGGACAACGTCGGAACAATTTTCTGGGAATACCAGACGAGATGGTCCACAAAATCATCCGGAGACCAGACAACACTATGGCATTGATCTTAGAGTAGCAGATGAGATGGACCACGAAATCAACCGGAGAATCAACCCAAGACAACGCCAGGGTAATTATCTGGGAGTGGCGGACGAGATGGATCCTGGAATCACACCAACAAATTCGAGACAACGCCAAGGCAATTTTCTGGGTGTGGCGGACGAGATGGATTCCGGAATCAACCAGAAACCCTCAAGAAAACATCAGGGCATTTATATGGGAGCAGCAGACAAAATAAACCGCGGGATCACCCGGAGACCCTCAAGAAAACGCCAGGGCATTTATATGGGAGTGGCAGACAAGATAAACCGCGGATCACCCACAGACCCACAAGAAAATGCTAGGGGTATTTTCTGGAGATAGCAGATGAGATGGACACAGAATCAGCCGGAGCCGGACCATCAAGACAATTCCAGAACAATTCTATGGGATTAGCAAACCACGGAAATTCCGTATACCTATTGACCGTATCTAATTCTGACAATTTTTAATCTGCTTTATTAATCATTATTTTCAGTATCTCTTCATGTCACTCTTCCCAAGTACATTTTCAGCCGTGAAGTTTAAGACCAAATAAAAAATCGAGACGTATTGACTCACATGAAGCATCACCATCACTGCTTTACTTTTAGTTTGCTTGGATCATCGCAAAAATCATTTATATTTTTCCACAACTCTAGCATTATGACATCATAATAGTCTCACAGCCATTATGCAATTAAGAACCAACTTTATACATCTTTGAATAAATTTGTATTTAAAAATCCAAACAAATGTTCTTTATCATTTCTCCAATCCTAAATTTTCATATGAATTATCTAATACATAGATGCAGCGGAGCCGGGAGCTGTGGGGCTTCAGCCCTCCAATAATTTTAGGCGAACATATGTTATTATGTTACCCAACGTAATTAGCTCCCCAAATATTGCTATAACATACTTGACATCACTAGGCCGCTGCCCCCGAATACTTTGAACGCTCCGCCGCCCTGAATACATATTACATTATAAGTGGTATCTAAGACTGTAATAGAAAAATTAAGTATGTTGTTCTAGATGAAATCTTTTGGCAAAAACCACATTTTAATCTGTTTATAAACCTGATCAATTTTATTCGCTTAAGATCATCTTAAATCGCCACACGACCACAATTTACTCGAATGAGTACCACAATCTTTACTATTGTATTCCCGCCTTTGAATGGTTGTCATGACTACAACAATTTAGGACAGGAGATGATGGAAGTGAGTTTCTTTCAGATCTGGAAATTCTTAACATTCGGGGCAAACTGGATAGTTGCGTTCGGGAAAAGGCATGGCTGTGTTCGTGGAAAATGATCCTAAATTTTTGTTCCAAAATCAGCCAAACCAAAGTTGAAAAGAGATACAACACAAATTTGTATGGATCAAATCCTCTCACCCCGAGTATTTTGGGTCTATACATCTAGGTTTGGTCATGGTGAAAATATTAATAAAAGTCATCCACATTGAACGATGTATTGATTGTCATCAATGTGTTGTGTGTGTGTGTGTGTGTGGGTGTGTGTGTGAGTGTGAATAAGGGGCGGGGGTATTTTGCTAACAGAGTAAGGCACCACAACATTAAGCTTTACAGTTATTCAATGTATTATAATGCCTGCAGCCTTCTACTGAATAATAAAGCAGGAACATGAACGTGGGGAGGAAAAGGAGGACTTCTTAATAGTTTGAAGGTTTGTCGAATCGAATAAATCACCAGGTCCCTGTAATTTTATTTTTCAAAACAATTATGTCAAAAAGCTTTTTATTTTTCAAAAACTTTTCGTTTCCAAGTTTGCGTAATTGGATAACTGCAATTTTTGTGTGTCAAAGCTTAACTTTCATATAAATTTTTGGTTAAAACATTGTTCTAAAGTTTCTCCGAACCATGATTATAAAATTTATGATTTTTACAAAACCTTATTCTAAATCTTATCTGCTTATGATTTTTGTCTAAATCATTCAGTCATTATCTTTAATTCTCCTTCTTTTTCTCTGTCGCAAATTTTAAAAAGGCCAAAAAGCCGGAAAAGGTTTTGACACGCTTCTGCCTCAAATATAAAACAAATTCATTAAAGGGCCAATTTCTTTTTTTTTCCGACAGAGGGAGGTGGGAGAAATCTCCCCTGTGGCGTAACGCGGAGGCCCGGCTTTGAAGAGGGCGAAGCGAGCATCACCTTCCCGGTTGCATACTTTTCTTGGCATCCGAAGAGGCTAATTTGGGAAAATAGTAATACAAATTGAAAAGATTAGTAAAACTAAAGAATATTTAGTCAAATCAATAGAAATGTTATTTTCTGAAGATTAAAGAAATTTCCCGAAAATTAAAGAAAATGGAGGACAGTTTCCGAATATACTGAATATATTGAAGGAGACTTTACGAAAAGTGAAAATTTTGTGTGTCAAAGCTTAACTTTCATATAAAATCTCGGTTAAAACATTGCTCTAAAGTTTCTCCGAATCATGATCATAAATTTTATGATTTTTACAAAACCTTATCTAAACTTTATCTGTTTATGATTTTTGTCTAAATTATTCAGTCATTATCTTAAATTCTCCTTCTTTTTCTCGGTCGCAAATTTTAAAAAGGGCAAAAAGCAGGAAAAGGTTTTGACACGTTTCTACCTTAAATATAAGACTACATTTTCGTTCCAAAATGCGCCATCACATTCATGTTAAATCCCATAAATGTAGACCACACTTCTGAGTGCAGGGCCCGACGCCGGAGGACATGACCCCAACATTTTTCAAACAGGCCTTTACCTTCTCGCCCGATGGGCAAGAACACTCCAAATTTCCCGGTCACAAGCGGAACAACTGATTTATGAAGTCTTCATCACACGGCATTGCTACTTATCGAAAAATCTTCAATTTTCACAAGTTTCCTTCTGTCCTTCAATAAATTTGATATATTCGGATAATATAGGGAAACCTCTTTCACTTAATACATATACAGATGTCTGTGTGATTTTGTCGATCAAAAACTATCAAATTTGCATTTTCCTCTACTTCACGAATCAACAGTAGGCCAGGTCAATGTTTTTGATTTTCAAAGGCTTGTAAAATCAATAATATATTTGGACCCAACAAATTAGAAGCGATTGTTTTTTTAATAACGTGACTTTTATAGTTCCTTATTATATAAGTCAATGGGGAAATTATTGGCATATTGGTGACTTTTAGAAATATATGTTAAATTTACTCGCCAACCGAGCTCAGCGACCTCCCTATTCAATTTCTATATATGGATCAGATATGTGTCCAACTTTTGATCTATCTGTGGATACAGAAGAGCGCAATCTTTTTGGTGTAACAAAGCTTTTCACCTGTGGATCTATACACAGATATATATATATATATATATATATATATATATATAATATACCATTTCAATATATGTTCATGCATGTTGATATAGTTCTATTTGTTTCCAGCTTTGTTATATATATATATATATATATATATATATATATATATATATATATATATATATTATAATATACAAATATATATATATATATATATATATATATATATATATATATATCGTTAATATCTAAATGCAGGATCTATAATAGAATTGGTCAAATCCGTTCTGCCATATTTTTTGGTCTAATCGACTCACCATTTCAAATGGTACTGGCTATATGTATGTTGACTTGTAGTTTTATTTACCTTTAACCTTACCAGAGCCAGAGCTTCACCTAGCTAAAGCTAAATCCATCCGAGCCATTAGGCTCATAGGGCCGATGCTTATCCCTGATTTCCATGGCGCAAACGGATGAGAGTACATAACTCCCCTGAAGGGGACACCAGATTAACTCCCCTAGTACTCATTTTACAGCTGAGTGGACTGAAGTAAGTAGAGTAAAAAATCTTGCTCAAGGACACAATGCAACGCTCACGGCGGGAATCGAGCCTGGTACCTTTTGCATACGAGAAAGACTCCTTAACCACTAAGCCACTGCACATCCGAGCATATATCTGCCTATGAACCCAACAATTTTGTCCAAATTTTCTAACTTTTCACGGGAAATTTCTATTCTGTCAGTGATTCAGTTTACCTATTTAGAAATGGTAACCCAAATGATTATCTGAGTAGATTTTAACTTTAGAATTTAAAATTGTCCTCTTTTTATCAAGTACATTTTAGAACGTTGTGTTGCCATTTTCGGACGTATTTGGGGCATCAAAAACAAAAAATCCTAGCGCATCGCTCTTGGACCCTTACAAAGCCTTCGCCTATGAACACAACAATTTTGCTCTGTTTGCAGGGGAAATTCCTTCTCTGCCTGTCAGCCTGTTTAGAAATGGTAACACAAATAATTATCTGAGTAGATTTTAACATAAAAATTTTAAATTGTTTTCTTTTCTTCAATCATGTCAATTACATTTACGAACTTTGTGTTGATTTTCAGCCATTTTGGGGTATCAAAGCAATAAATCTCCAGAACTGCCCGGGACTTCGATCCAAGGACCCCTACCAAGCCTTCGCCTATGAACCCAATAATTTTTCTCTGGAAATTTTTTGGGAAATTTCTTCTTTATTTTTGAAAATTGTAATCCAAATACTTATCTGAACAGATTTTGATATGAGAATTTAAATCGTCTTCTTTTCATTAATCAAATTTTCGAATTTGTATTGATCTGATGTATTTTGGGAAATGAAAAACAACAAATTATCAGAGCTTTTGGGGCACTCGCCATTAAGTGGGCACAGAAAAATTCAGTAAATGGCCTCGTTGATATTTTCAAGATTTTACGATCGCAGCCTGTCATGCCCTTGCGGGACGTTCAAAGAGCGATGGAAGTAGATTATCCTGTTACCAGTTTAAATTGTGAGGGTCTTCAGATTTCTTTCCTTCCCGTCATCAAATGTTGCCCTTTGTCATTGCCGCTCCCCACCCACCCCCCCTTCCAAATTTGTTTTACCGCTGTAGGGCGTGTTTACGTGTTTGTGGAGGGGGGAAGGAGGAGGGGGGGTTACGACCTCTCAGGGGCACTTCCCAAGTCATATATATATATATATATATATATATATATATATATATATATATATATATATATATATATATATATATATATATATATATATATATATATATATATATATATATATATATATATATATATATATATATATATATATATATATATATATATATATATATATATATATATGTATATATATATATATATATATATATATATATATATATATATATATATATATATATATATATATATATATACATATATATATATATATATATATATATTATATATATATATATATATATATATATATATATATATATATATATATATATATATTATATATATATATATATATATATATATATATATATATATATATATATATATATATATATATATATATATATATATATATATATATATATATATATATATATATATATATATATATATATATATATATATATATATATATATACATATATATATATATATATATATATATATATATATATATATATATATATATATATATATATATATATATATATATATAT
>JAIGNY010004583.1:145000-196386 GCA_020152595.1 Chiridota heheva
GAGAACTAAACCCATAAACACTTGAAGCTTGGAGCTAGAGGTGGTTTTCTATGAGAGTAAAGTTAGGGGGTGAGTAAAAGATAGCGAAGTTGTCAGATGAGAGGGCGAACTTGATGTTGGGGCCAAGGTTGTCGGTTATGTGCTTTAAACTGAGATCAAAGAGAGCTGGGGAGAGAATGTTGCCTTGTGGTACACCTTATTCCCGGGGATGGAGAAGGATGAGGACGAGTCCGGTATGGACATGAAAATGTTTGGGAAAGAGGAAGTTTTGAAAGAAGGGAAAGCGTAAAGTATAGATTTTACGAGTGGTGCCATACATCCAAGCTTTGTCGTAGGTTTTCTCAAGGTCACGACAATGACAACGCGATTCTTCTTCATCACAGAGGCTTCACGGCTAGCGATGTCAGGTTTGATTGATTGATCTAGGGCATCGCACCGTTTTCCAAAACCGCACTTTGGTGAGGTGTATTTTGTTGAGCCAATCGAGTCTCAAATTGCCTATACGTTCCAGTATCTTGCAAAAAGAGCAGGTGAGGGCAATGGGGTGGTAGCTGGAGGAGTTGCTGCCATCTTTCCCTGTCTAGGGATGGGGGTGATGATGTCTGTTTTCCAAATTGCGGGAAGGAGTGGGAGGTCCAGATGTGGTTGAGGATGCTGAGAAGGTTTTGAATAGCTTTGTTGGCGTTGGAGAGATGTTTGAGGAATTGGTAGATGGTGTTATCTGGTAGCAGGTTTTGGTTATACTATCTTTGATAATACGCCTGGATATGGCACGGCAGATGCGAAAGAGTTCAGGTTGTGTGTGGTTGGATTGTGTGTGGTCGGGTTGTGTGTGGTCGGGTTATGTGTGGTCGGGTTGGGTTTGGAATTTTTAAGGGCTTTTTCTTGTTCTTGATGACAGTTATGCACTCGTTGGTGAACCCCGACTTGTTTTGGAGAATTAGGGGGGGGGCGGCGGTTTGGAAGTTTTTGCGTTAGTGTAGGAGGCTGTGTTGATAAGGATGTTACTAAAGTGGTATGTGGGATCTTAGTTGTCTAGAGAATTAAGGGGTAAATGAGAGTTACAGAGGGTTTCGAAAGGTGGTCAGTCAGTCTTTATGAGATCCCAATTAGTAATGTGGTATGTGGGGGTTTGGGAGCTGGGGTGAATCAAAATGAGGTGATGCTCACTACCACAGGGGTCTTCAGTAACCGTCCATTAGAAGCCGAGGATGAGGTGGGGTATAGATAGAAAGGTCGATAGAGGTGACGTAGGCAGTGGCGGAGCGAAAGTAAATCGCCTGGAGGCTTCATAAGAAAACAGAAATAGCATAAAACGACAAACTGGGGTAACCTGCAACATAAAGGGAAATTATTATGAACATCACCAGCAGATTTGTCAGCCTCAAGAAGAAATATGTCCCTCAAGAAGGATAATGTTTATTTCTCGAAGTGGCGAATGTAACATTCGTCAGTTCGTGAAAAAAACAATCGAACAGTGATATGCAAATTCGCCAAAGTTCACTATCTGTATCCAGAAAACCGCCAATAGCTGGCGATGTAAAGCACGCCATACAAATTATATATCTGTGACGCCATACAACGGCTGATTATGCATAAAACTCATTCTTGCCAAAATTACAGATTCGCCACTTCGTGAAAAATATTTTATAATCCAAAGACAGATTTAAAAGAAGAGTTCCTTTGACCGCGGAAAGGCATGCAAATCAAAGATGACTGCCAAAATGGCCGCCAAAATGAATGATTTTATGAAATTGAGCCAATAAAGTGGAGATATGCAAATTTGAAGACTTACGAAACTTTCAGCCCCCAGAAAAATATGCTTCGTACACCTATGCTGGGCTCCCCAATATCACTTCTACTCCAACCCTGACGGCTAGTTTATGTTTCCTGGTCGGGTAGACACGACCCCGGCGAAACTTGAGTCTAAGACCGTCCACAGGTAAGTGGGAGTCTCAGCAGGTACTAGGTTTGACTTCCACTAGTTGACCACCTAGCCTAAGTGGTGGGTGAGATCAAGGACATGGGCAGCCGCCGTCCCCTGGTCATCCGCTACTATCAGTCAGTGGTCTAGTTACATAAAGATCCTGACGCCACTTTTTCTTAGGTACGCAGCAAACATCCTTTTGGTCCTCAAAGAGGAACGCCACAAATCGCCCGTGATCTTAATGGATTGGGAGTTTAAGGTAGGTGTCTAAGATGTCTACGAACCATGACGTTGCTGCGGGATGATTACGTGACGGGTTTCCATCTTGAACCTTGTTTGTTTGATGAACTTGCTCAGAGGCTGCAGGTTCAAGATATGTCTCCATTTCCCGTTTGTCTTGGGGCCAAAAACGTGTGGAGATAACCACGGTGCGACGGTTCTGCTGCTCTTATGGCGAGCCGGACTGAGATTTGTTTTCTTGGAGGAGCCCTTCGAACGCCGGAACATGTGGTGTGTGAGTTGGAGGGAGGACGCCCCCACTGGATGTGGGAGTTGAACTCCAGATGGTAATCCTCCTGGAGTGTCTGGAGTACCCACTAGTCAGACATGATTTCTTCTCACACCCATGCAAACTCCCCGTGCTCCCGACAGGTACTCCATCTTAGAGGTGCCGTGGGTGTCAAACCTGCTTCCCTTTTCCCCCTGATGCGGGAAATGCCCTACCCATGGGGGTGAAAGGTTCGTAATTAGCCGAGACAAAGTGACCTAACCTGGCCACTTATGTTAATTTGAGGAACTTGCAGAGGATGGGAGGCGAACACAGGGACAGGTACGCCAATTGTCTGCCCACGCTATGGAGGGAATCACATCGCCAAATTCTGCGTACGACCTAAACAACGTGAGGCGATCTGCGTTTTTACTGTAAATAAAACTACCTCACCACGACATCACCGCTTCACCTGCCTTACAGAAAAATGAAAAGACCTATCTCAAACTCAAACTCACCTTCAAGCTCTAGTCCAAACTCAAGCCACGCATATCCAGGTTTCTGCTAATCCACTTGTACCTTCTGCTCATCTCCAAAAAATCACTGGGCCTACATAAGCATCTATCTCTCCATCACTTTTGTTGATATTTGGTCCGACCATGTACGTCCTTTTTATTGTTATTTATCTCAATCCAGCATAGCATACCAACGCCTATGCAACATTTTTGCTTGACAATGCCAGCTTTTTTCAGCCTACAGACAGACAGGTTACCGTGTTAAACCAGTGTGTTCACAGCAGGTCATCTTGTCAGACCCCCTCGCTTACATTCAACTGCTTACATTGGAGGAATGTTGGTGAAGAGTTGAAAAGATAATACATTAACATAGGAAAGTCATTGGGTTTTCTTTCTCCGATGTCATAAATGTAAATATAAAATTTATCAAAATATGACCTCGAAACTCAGAATGCTGTACAATGATCCATCTTGACCGATTTTGATGAACTTTTTGCTGTTTGTTGTGATATATAAAATGTTGTTGTTATCTTATTTTGGTTCATTTAGAAACAACAAAAAAGGTTTACCAGTTTATTATCACAGCATGTGTCATAAAGAGATATTCAATGAGAATTAAAATTAACGAGGTTTCTTCAAGAATTGAAGAACTGAGGAGGGAGGATGTCCACATTCGCAAAGTTATTTTCCTCTTTTTTTCTGTAAATCAACTGTTATGAATATTGATTAGCACTCGATCGAATTTGTTTATGACCTGGTTAAAGGAGCGATCTTGGCGCACAAGGACATCATAATTACAATTCGGTTCTCTCGTTTGATTTTTTCGAATCTGACTAACCTTTTGGTGTGCCTTTACGGTTTGAATATCTATTAAACTAACGACGAATTTGGCCAGCTGTGTCATTGTACCATGCATACAGTGGTGTAGAGCTAAATTGTGAGCGGGGATGGGGGGGGGGGGGGACGGGGGTGGGGGGATCTTCTCCTCGATGTTTAAAGTTATTGACATGCAACAATGTGTTATCTGCTCAAAATGTGGGATTATTATATATAGCTCGAGGGGTCCCTCGAAAATAGCTAGGAGGCTCATCCTCCTGATCCACCCCTCTTCTACACCACTGCACAAAACCGTACTTATATATCTATATCTTCATATACATAGCGAAAGCTTCTCTGAATCTCTAATCGATTGCATAGTCGATTTTTGATGACGTGTGTGATTACTGCTCCTGTACTTTTTAACGTCATTGCGATGTAATTTGAGACAAGATTTGCCTCTTTAATTCATGCAATTACACTTTGGTTGATTCAGGCTTTGACTAAAATAGGCCTAGTTACGTTTTGGCGGTTCTTTCATGCCAGTATTGTGCCCCGACATCTACGACATTGCTACTTCCAGCGCCCTCACTCAATATTTCTTAAATAATATACACGCTGTATCCGCTTAAACCATTCCCGAAATGTACTCTGTATGTATAATTCTACACTGTATGTAGAGTGTGAGGGCACTTTTCGGTGGCCTTGAGATGTTCGATTTTCTAACACGTGGAAAAACCGAACCTAGCTGATGTAAGGGCGCGAATCTTTCATGTGTTTTCCGGAGTTGACCTTAGCTTGTTAATCCTATATATAACAGCATGGGAGTAATGACAACATTCTTATCATATGATTCATCTAAGACAAGGAGTCTTGCAGTAGGATAAATTTTCGAGGGTCGAAACTTATAAAAGCGACTCTCTGTGACGTCGACATGGTCACTCTTAGAAATAATCGAAATGATGAGAAATGGCACTTTTTGAACATTTGATCTATTTACCATTCATGAAATGTCAATAGTGATTTTAAGCTATAACAGTAGATGTAAGCCTACGCGCGCTTTTCATATGCATTGAATCACGTACCATATAAAGCCCGTGGGCGGCACCTTTTGCGCCTTCATTCATCTCCAACTCAGTATTATTATGTGGCACTAGTCTGCTAGTTGGGCTGCTTAACACGTTAATACATTTCTGCATTGTGTACTTTTTATTCTATTTTATTTTGTATGCCAAGTTGTTTGCGTTTCCCGATAGACAATCAAAAGCCATAAATAGTCCTTTTTCAAGTTTGTGTCATATTTGCATTCTGATAGACTTGCTGAAGCATATCATTTAGTCATAAATCGAGCATTTGCCGTTAGGAACATTTTGCAAATGATACCAGTTAGTTGAAATCCAAAATAATGATATAGCGTAAGAAATCACCTCGATGTAATACATAACTGGATTAATCGTTAAGGTACTACAGTGTAAATCGTCCAAGAATAGTAAGTCCTTTTTTCAATTATACTCATTGGTTGTTCAGCAAAAGCATTGTTTAAATTAGCAACATTTCCCTGTTTATTTGAATAACAGAGCCTCTTTATCTGTTTATCGCAGCTTGTTGAAAAGAGCCCGATGAACACGTACATGTACACGTTAGCTATAGTAAGTTTGAATGGGTGGGTTGTCTTATACCAGTTGGCTTTCTTAGATTATTGCTTTAATATTAAGATAAAATAAAATCAATTTCAGATTATATATATATATGGTTATATATATTTTAAGATTACGATCAAATAAAATTTCAGGTTACAGAAAACTCAACGCTTTTGTTACGGACCATGATCTTTTCATTTTGATATATTCGTATTTAATTCCAAAATTGTTTAATCATGACTGATCGATTTCTTTCAACAAGGAGTAAACATATTCATTACATCACTAATGTGACAGAAATATGGTCACATCGTCCTCACAATCGGTAGATGAAAGTTTGCGGATTTTGTGATTCATGGCTCAATTGACCAAATTATTGTCATCTTTTAGTCAGTTAGTAGGAAATACGTTGAATTACGATGTATGTTTGAGGTATTTTGTTCTCATTTTTACAGGGACCGAAATTACGAGAATTTCGATTGCCTAACACACTTAAGCGTACCAAGCGTACTAAGCGTAATACACCTTTTTCATGTCCGTACCCATAGTCATATTGAACCTAAGTGTGTTTATTACGATGTTTGACGTTGGATTCTGTAACGATATACCTGACGTTGCTTAAGAGCAGGACGTAAAATATTGGACAAAATTGTTGTCCCACTTTTCCCCCTTCTACCTCATTTCAAGGTTTCTTGAAACGAAAGTGCCTTGGAAAGATCCTCTTCACAATCCAACATAGAGGCGGGTACAAGGGGCTTAAGAACGAAACAACTAATTTTGTCCAAGATTGTAGGCTGAGGCAGACTTCGACACCATGTAGTGTAGTAGGTCTAAATATCTGGATGTTTATGTTTTCGTAATTCCAGAATTCATATTTTAAGCAGTGACCCTGGATGGGGCCTATCATTATTAAGTTACATCATTTAAATATAAACCTTCTTCATCAGTTGGGATTATTCTTTCAGATTAATAGTAACCATAAAGGCAATATGCATACCATCGTTCAGCCAACATTTCAGTTTGAGACAGATTTGGGTCAGTTTTGTGAAGTGATGTTTTGTAATTGTTGTCGGTCATCTATCAGAATTATCGGTAGTTTTATGTAGATGATTGCAAGGCTGCCGAGAGGATCGCGGAGCCGGAGGGGCAAACTGAAAATCCGGGCCCGCATATCAGAAAATTCTGACGAGCAAACAAACAAGGTCATCACCTGTTTCTGTTTTGACACCGCTATCGCCATTGTCAAGCTTGGGCAATTTTTAGGGCCGCAGCCCCCTGTTTTATTGCTCATTCCTTTTCATAATTTTTACGGCCCCTTGGACCCTGGACCTGGGGCAATTTCCCTTTGACCCTCCCCCCCCCCCTCCCTCTCGACGACACTGGTCTAAACAAACTGTATGTCTCCCCCAACTGCACAAGGCAAAGGCAAATGAGCTGTACATGCATACATGCTATGGGCTTACCACAAATTACGCATAAGCCTTCATTCATTATTGCTTGCGTCAAGGAGTCAAGATATCTGTAGACAAAGTTTGATGTTTTTGCATGCTAATGTTGAAATATCATTTACTAGTCTCTACTCTTACTTGCTACATTTATTGTTTGATTATTAAATTAATATCATCTTAACATTCCAGTGTCATTTTTTGGCAGTGAATATATTTTGTGTTTTTCTCAATCAATTGTAATACAAATTGTATTTGCAAAATTCATATTATCTGTTCATGCGATGTTTTTGTTGGTTTCTATATCTTTGAGATCTGCTGATTCTGGTGGCCTTGAATGTTTTGAGATATCCAAGTTGGCCGCCACCATATACAACATGTTATATCCTTGCTTTAAGAGCACCTGTAAGAGTGATTTCAGTGCCCAGGACTATGTTGCTCATGTCATAGATTCCATTTCTGACCATTTTAATGACCTGACGGCCAAGATGGCTACCACCGTGCAAAATATGTCACAATATATATATATATATATATATATATATATATATATATATATATATATATATATATATATATATATATATATATATATATATATATATATATATATATATATATATATATATATATATATATATATATATATATATATATATATATATATATATATATATATATATATATATATATATATATATATATATATATATATATATATATATATATATATATATATATATATATATATATATATATATATATATATATATATATATATATATATATATATATATATATATATATATATATATATATATATATATATATATATATATGTATATATATGTATATATATGGTTGATATTGGAGCAACAGTACATAAACACCCTAAGGTAGTGTCACATCTTCTGGCAAGCCATGTTTTATCTGGTTGTGATACAGTGGCCCACCCAGAAGGGTAGGAGCCGGGGGATTGCACTTTACCAAAATAATGGCAACATTGCCCCTCTTGCAAGCAATAAGTGTTTCTTTTTCAAGTTAAAAGTGCCCATTTTGCATGTAAAAATATCCCTCTAGAAAACAAAAATGCCCCTTTACGAAATGCCCATGTATTACTGATTATGATAGGTGAATTTGTGTAAATGTCTCCATTTAATTAAAAATATTACGGAATTAGGGCGGATCCCTGCGCACCCAGAGCGCACCCTTCAAATGTCAGAAAATTTGCACAAATTGTGTTAATCTTCATATTGTTTTAATTGCTTTTCAAAACATTCTCTCACAAGTGAGCTAAATATGAACACTTTGCCTTGGGAGGGGATCTAGGACAGATAAGCACAACTTCTGTTTGAAATTCATGGATCTACCGCTTAGTGCCCCTCCAAAGTCATCCCCTACACTTTTTGAATTCTTCTTACCCCTGTGGGCCCACCTGTAGGGTATTGGTACAAAACATGTTCAATGCACTACAAAAGGGTTACAAACATATTACACTGGACCTGAAGCTGATATGAAGGATTTTATAGAAGAGGCTAAGTGAATTTATTGCATCCTGTTATGGGAGAAATACCCACCATGTCTGATGCCAGGTACAATGCCAGGTACAATGTTTCGTTATCCAAGATAAAAACTGAGAAAAGAAGGGTTTAACCATACCACCAAAACTAAAAGCATTACCACCAACAGCTGAACCTTTGAGGAAAATGTGAAGCAATCACATATCTGGTAAGCAGCACTAACTGAAGATCCACCTAATGTGCCCCATCTAACGTTGGCTGCATAGAGGATAAGCGAAACAAACTGCTTACACCAGTGGCAGTGCCAAATGGCGTGCAGCCATCACCACTGGAAACCTTTCAAATGATTTATTTTGAAATGAATTATTCCCGTGAATTTTCATTTTCGTATATCTTTTAAATGCGATGACTTCTAAACGGAAAAATACATCAACATGACTTTTACACTGATTTATTTCTTTGTTATAATTTCACTGGGATATTCCTTTAAGTAAGTTGTTGTGGTATGGAATATTCCGTCATTACAAATCTAAAACTAGGATTTCTCCTGATTTGGATGGATTTTATGATATGTTTTGTGTAATTCAAATCATTCTTTACATTATTGATTTTTTGAAGAACATATTTATGTATCATTGCATTTTAACTTTCAGGATAGAAAAGCTTACGGAATGTTGGGAAAGCTGATTGGGATTCAAACTATCCAATAATGAAAACCATCTGCACTTCACCCATGAATTCTACATGCTTAAGAGCTTTATTTGTCTTAATGCTGTTTGGTAAGTAATCGACTACATGAGAGTTGACAAATAATAGAAAATATTATCAAGCAATAACAAAATTAACATTGTACTTAATTTAGGATTAAAATGATCTAACTTCAGTCATTTGGAGGGGTAGTGAGACAAAAATTATGAAGAATCGCAAAATATTAGATCAAGATTAAGAAATATCAGAAAATTGGACCATAATTCTGGAAATGAAACAAATCAGATGGCATTATTCCTACAGTCTGGCTAAGGAAGTGCGGCACCCAGAAAACCCACTTGGGTGCGCCCTATACTGAGAGCGCCGCCCTCGGATCACTACGACCACAAAACAAGGCATTCAGAGACGTTCATAAGAATTATGCTTAAAACCAATTAAATTCGGTAAGATTACATGAACAGAGCCAACATTTCTCTTCATAATTTGCACAAGGGTACATGGGGGCTCCAAATCAAAGTTACTCAACAATATTGAAATTCGGAGTGGTTTGCAGACACTGGTAAAAGGCCCTTCTTCATAATATCATTGCAAACATAAACAAAATTACACAACTGTATCAGCTATCGGAATTTACATCTATGATTAATCATTGTTCATTGGACAGTCTGACAGTTGGAACGTGATTTGACATCCCAGTTATCTTCAGTGGGGTGTGGAGGGGGTGTTACATGTCCCAAAATATAATTATCATTATAGAACTCGCCCCTTAAGCAGAACTCCATCCTGATTTTCTGTGCCCGTGGCATTTCAGTAACCACATGTGGCGGTTTGCAGTTTCCAGTTCATTTCCAAATTATTCCACTTATCGTTTTAACAAAATTTGCACTCTAAAGGTTTGAAATATGTCTGTATGTGAAATTTGTTTTATTTGGACAAATTGTTAGAAGATTCAACCTTTGAACATTGAAATTGACGCTATATTTCGTATTTCCACGTAAATTCATTCGAAGTTAACCTTCCTCCCCGTGTAAAGGCAACACGAGGGGAGTGTTTATTTGAATAACATCAATATGTGCTGTCTGTGGAGTTTTAGGCATAAAGAAACTTGCAAAGTGTATTTCTTGTATATTCATAAGTAAGCATCGTATAATTTTATTGAGTCATATTCAAAGAAGCATGTGTTTGCTTTACGTAAGTATGCTCGATGGTGCATAACTCCTGACCTCTAGACACAAAGAGCAGAGAAGTGCCATATAGGCAGGGGACTTCCCTGCAAAGAGTCCTTACGCGTATATTGCACTGATGAATGGAAATGATGTTAACCGCAGGATTGTTTTATCGAAATGGTGTCAAGGGGAGCAGGTTACGCTAATGGTCGGCAAGATTTTGAAAGTCACTCAGAATTACGCTGCTGAAAATGGTGCTATTTTTACGATTTCTGCACAAAATGAAATATTAAACCAGTTTTCAGGGTATAGGCCCTAATTGATTCAAGTAAGAACTCGTTGATGTTCAAATATTAAGTTTTAATAAGAATACAGCTTTTTTTGTTAAGTTGTCTCATGTACCTGTGTGGCCGAATAATTGCGTACTACCTTTTCAACTCGTTAAGAGAGTGTCCTTCGAACGGGATGAAAATGACACTGGCAGTTTCATCCCGTCCATGTTTCAAGGAGCACTTTCTCCAAATGAAGTTACGAGTTGATTTCATTTGATGTCCCAGTGTAGAAAATAATCTCAGACCTTTATCAAATCCTTATTTGTCCCATAGAGGTGAATATCCAGGCCCGTAGACTGGTAGAGAGGGGAAAGAGTTCCTAAAGTCGACCCGACAAGATCAAAACACATAACATGTTAAAATAATATAGGGCTCATCCAGAATATTCACAATTCGTCTGTGTGTCGACTTTGCACACTTAAAAAGTAAAAGTGTGAAGGGAAGCTACCTGTACGAAGTCAATTTGTCATATCTTCATTACTGGGGGTGGGGGAAATGGTACTTACCCCATATAAAATCATTAGAGGGCCTTGTCCCCCTGAACCCTCATCTCCCTCCTCTACGTAACTGATTAAACATCAAGCAAAATACCACAAATGTCACTTGTGGAGCGCCTTTAATTTGTGTTCTGCACAAAACATAATATTGGGACCCTTGCCACCTACTCGTTGAAAAGTGGGTGTAAATTTGGGCCGTCTAGAATAATTTATACTGATATACATATAATGTTACATTAATTCTCAGCAAGAAAATGATGACCCCTGAATTAAGAAAACCTTATTTGCTTTTCACATTATTTAAGACATTAAATATATTCCAATTCATGATCAATACAATTAATTAATCAAGTATCAAAGTTTGGTAGATTTTGGTATAAAATAGTTCTATTTTACCGAATTTTGAATCACAATATCTCGAATTTTTGAAGCGGTAAATCAAATACAGATGAAAAAGGGGTCACCATTAATGATAAAAAGTTGTAGAATTTTCCGTTAGGTGGAGGGGGGGTGGTGTTTGACTCTATAAAGCTATATTGCTGTGCTACATGTTTTGAAAATACGGCACATCTTCTGCCCCCTTCCCCCACCCTGCCATATTCAAACATCTTCCGCCGCCAATAACTATTAGTAATCTACAGCGCAACAAAATGTAAATCTTGATTAGAACTAGCCGGCGAGAACCTTTATTGTAAGGATCACTAAGTCAGTAAGTGTACCTTTGATTTAAGAATATTAAAATAAAGAAATATCTAAGAGCTCACAACATATTTTTGTTCTATTATTGAAAGCCATTAATCAGTTAATGCTGGCCAACAGTGCTACTTATCTGTCAGTAATAAGGGTAACATAAATGATTTTACTGTTAAAAGTTTAAGGACATATATCTTGACCAAAAGAGTGTTTTCACTTCAAGAATTTTGCCATTTATTGCCCATTATTTTTATTTCCATAAAGTTGAGATTTTCCACATTTATTTTAAATTTGTCTACACAGTACAAACATATGGGACTCGTAGTGCATTATGGGTTTCCATTAAAAATTATTAACTTTAAAGATCTAAATGATTCTGAAAATTAAGGTTTCTTCTGGACTGATATATGCAGATTTACAGATTAGGTAAACCCAATATCATTGCTGTATTGCCGTTTCCATTTCCACAGGAGTGATGACGGAAGCTGATGTGGATGTTTTCTGCCCATCAACACTTGTACTTAATGTACATGAAACCGGTACCATTGCGTGTAATTTCACAACAAAATATGATATACGTAATATCCGATGGAATAAAGATGATACTTTTTTGATAAGCGTTTGGGAAAGATCAGTCCCGGGATATAACTTAATCAGAAGCGGAGCGCTAAGAATCGAGAATGCAACGACACAACATACAGGGCTGTACTCTTTGGTTATTGTAGCTTTGAACTCATCAATTCATTTCAATATACCAACAACAAACGTGACAGTTACAGGTAATCAAATTTCCATTTGACCACAAATTTATCGCATCATCTAAGTATATTACAAATTAGTTTATTGTAGGCTCGTATGAAATGATGTAGACGAATGTACTTAAGACAACGGCTTCGGTACGTTGTGATTGAGGTTGTTAGTTCTATGCATGCTCGTACCCCGATTTAGTACCATATAATACCTTATAATATAATGCTGGTTAGATACTGGCTATATAAAAATCGGGATGAAGCAAAAAAAACAAAAACAAAAACACTCCTATGCAAACGAGGGAGGTACGCAAGCTGGCTACATTCCTGGTTCAGTGATATGAAATAATATAGCATATTTGAAGCATTGCTGGTACTACGCGTACGTACATGTATGTTTATAAAACACATCCCGGATGCCACATCAACAGCCAACAAACGTTGATTGCTCCTAGAATATGAAATATGAAATCCGTTGGCACCTCCTCAGATAATTCGCCACTGAACATAAATCAATAACAGCAAGTCAACATAGGATATTAGAAGGCGAAGTTATCAGACGATTTTCCAACAAACACATGTCGTTTTGACCCTTTACCGCCTTCTTGTTGGCGGGTCAGTAGTGTTGGTCAGATACTCCTGGTCTCCTCTTGGTTTCTACCGTATTTCATTACGTCTGTTCCATTATCAGCATTAAATCTTTTCTGCCTCTTTCCTTAGTCTAGGGCTTCCCTTTTCTTATCTCGTTCGGCCATGCCCAACGCTGTAAGCAGTCTCCACACGGACTGGTCAGAGAAAACCTATGTATACCTATGGTCAACACAAAGAGAGTGGAGAACATTTTTTTCAAGATGTGGATGGTTTTCATGAACACTTGTACCCATAAACGAACAATCCACACGCTTTAGCAAGGAGGCAGCTTATAGTCACTTGGTTGGTTCACGCCACATCCAGGAGATGACGTCATCTGCTGGAGTGAAAACAAACCTTTGTGCGATATACGTGGGCATGTCTGTCAGTCTGTATACGTTTACTGTGTGCGTCAGTACGTATGGCATGCATCATGTAAACAATCACAGCTGATCGTCATGTTTTCACTCCAATGCGAGGTGAATGCGCGCGGTTGTTATGCGGTTTGGTGACCTCAGGTCACATTTCCAACCACGTGAATACCATTTTAAGCAATATCTGCAAAATTAATTTGTATCATGTTACATGGTCGAAATTCACGTGTCCTTCGTGGACAAATTTTTTATGGGGCAATCTTATCAATCAATCAAATATTTGGGGATCTTGACCGTCTGCACAATTCACGCGGGTAAAGGGACGAAGCGTATTTAAAAAAAAAAAAAACATGCTTTCAAACGCTAATCATACGTGCGGTAGTACGCATGCGCATATTTGTTATAACTTTTCCTCCAGAAACTGCAGTTGATTGGTTGGGTAACAAAGGGAAAATTCCCTTTGCAGTTGATTGGTCGAAGCTCATAAGTAATGACGTTGGCAAATTCGGTTTAAAAAAGCCTATACACCTCTTCCGTTATCTTGGTAGTATGCAAAAATATGCGCAGTGTGAAAGTATTTGTAAATATGCCACAAAGTTAAATAACAAGAATGGGCAAACTATTATCCGGTTAAATTTAATCCAGTGTAGTACCAGTTTTACTTGTCGGATTATACTACTGAACAATATGTATAAGCTGAGTTTTCTTCTTTTCTTTTTTGACTTGGCTGGCTGTATAGATTTTAAATGTCCATGAAAGTAACAAAAATCGTTAAAATTTACATTATATGAGAAAATGAGATAGATATAATATCACTAAAATATAAGCATTGTTGGGGAAACATAGTGTTGGCACTACAGGACGCCCTTTATAGATGTTAATTAATGTACTTTTAGCCCGACAGATATATGCTTTAAATGACATGTACGCTTTATGATACAGGCACGAAACTTGACACACAGCTCACATATGTCCTAAAATGGTTTTTAGCTATATGGTCATCGTAGATTTGTCCCTTAATCAAAATGTCCGACATTTTTCAAAATGGCCACCATCCGGAGCAATTTTGCCTATATTTTGTTGAGAATTTTCATAATACAAGTACAGAAGTATGGCACTTGCAACACTATGTAAAATTATCGTTCAAAACATGATAAGCTATACAGTGATTTCTTATATACTGAATAGACATTGCATTGTTGAAAACATTTAATTTGTAGCCCCACTGTCTAGTATCTCTTTGGGCGACGGTTGGTATTTGTGTAAAGTCCTTTGAGTATTCCATGAAAATGTTTCAGTTCCGCGATAAGTTCTGTGATAATAGTGATTTCTCTCAGAGTTTTAAGTCCGTAGGAGATATGAACTCATTGAAAGACTTTTATAACAGTTGTATAGATCCAATTTACGATTTATAGCGGCAGACAGTTTTAAAGCAGAGACATCTCGTATAATTGAATTCTTAAGCAAATGTCAAGATATTATTTTAAGTTGACCGTATGACAAATATCCACACATTTAATAAAGGCAGTTAATTCTCGCTGTAAGAGCACAGACACAGTTAGTAGTATATTGATGAAATCTCACCGATTGACAGCTGCTTATATAGATTACAAACACTTTTTTAAATATTTTTTTATATAAACGGTCGTAGCCTGGCGTAACCCTCTGATGATGGAGTTAATCTTAGAAATATTGTCACTATGTTCCAAATCGAGTAGATTGTGTCAGCAGGTCAGTTCAAGTCAATATATGGGATCATCATGGAATTTTATGGAACTGCGCCACCCAATTATTGAATGACAGTGTTATTGCGCAATTTTCGTCACCCACTGGAACGTCCTTGATTTCTTGTAAAAAGTCGCATGTAACAATAGTTTATAGTAACTCCGAGTAGCGACCATTTTCAAAAAAAGTCCGCCATTAGAAGAAAAAAAATAGCGGCCATGTTGAAAAATTAGCGGCCATTTTAGAAAATTGGCCAGCATTTTCAAAATTAGCCGCCATTTTCAAAAATTACCCACCATTTGATAAAAATTAGCCAATTAGCCATCATTTTGCTTAATAGATAGATATGCGATCGCGCTATGCCTAATAATGGTTTAATTAATATTTCCAGTGCGTGCCAAACTCCACGCTTCTATCATGGAAATAGCCTGCCAATTTTAAATAAATTAGCTCATGACGGCGGCCAAGTGGTTAAATGGCGACCATCTTGGTTAAGGTAAAAATCTGTGATAGCTGATAGCCACAACTGTTTCATAGGACCTCACCATAATGTGTGTCAATGTTCATGCTTGTATCATAAAGTGCACAATTCCATCATTTTTTGAAGATATCTGCCGGACTAATTGTTTAACTTCAATCCATCCGAGCCATAGGCCCACAGGATCAAAGCTTAGGCCTGGTTCCAAATGCGCAATCGGATGAGAGCACATGATTCCCCCTGGACGTCCAGGGTCGCCAGTTCATGACATTGCTGATACTCATTTAACAGCTGAGTGCACTGGAGCAAGTAAAGTGTCTTGCTGAAAGACACGATGCAGCTCTCGCGGCGGGAATCGCGCCCGGCATCTCCTCGCATACGGCTGAACCACTGAGCCTATAAACAGACTAATTGTATTGCACCTTATTTCATTCTTATTACAATCTTGCAATAAATAACGTGTCACAAGGTCTTTATTATTCAAACATTAAAATAATTGTTTAAACATTATGATAATTTAGAAAAGAAGCAGGTTAAAGAGGAGAAGTTTCATATTTTCATTTTGCTATCTAGAATATACCTTGCCCCTATGTAAAATGCACGACATTTCCCTATATCTGTATATTAGCGTCTTGTTTTAACATTTTAAACTGAAAAGCTATAGCCATATCACTGTAAGTCAGAATACCTGAATGGAATATACCTGTGAATAGTTTTGAATAGAAATGTAATGTCTTATTCCGTTTAGGAGTCACTGCATTTCATGGATTTCACTCGTGCCAAAGTGATCAGTGCTGTATACAGTGTTCAGTGCTGTATACAGTGTTGTGCCAAAGTGATCAGTGCTGTATACAGTGTTGTGCCATACTTGCAGATACAAGATAAAAAATAATAATGATAAATTTAAAACTTTTTTTTTTTAGAGTGTAAGGTACATGAGCGGATGGGTAAAGCCTTTTCTTATAAAGTGTATGTTATACTCCATCACAATAACTAAACAAAAAATATTTCCAGTAACTTAAAAAGAGGCAATGTTTTAATACAAAGAAATACATAAAACGCGTCTTGGATCTGCAAGTATGACATCATACTGTACACTGTCAGGTCACCTTTCAACATACTGCTGAATTCTTTGTAACTTCCGAACTTCCAAAACCAAGAAAAGATATCAACATGGTTTTTAAAATTATTTGTTTCTGTAATAGTCCTCTATCATTCATGAAAATTTACTGGAATATTCCTTTAACAATAATTGCACGTTTCAAATAAATGTTATATGGTGGTTTAGAATTCGGCGAGGTTATTAACGTATTTGTGTAGCAAAAAGAAAAACGATTTTGATCTGAAGTTATAACGATTTTTTCGTCCATTATCGTTAGGAAAGGAAAAGTTGTTGACGACATCCATGTGGAATGCAACAACGAATGGAAATCCCATCTCAAACCCGACAACACAGGAGACAATCGAGAGGAGCATTGCATCCCACGTTATACTTTGGATTCTTGTACCACTTGTAATTGTTATGGTTTCCGCCATTTTGTTTGGAGGGATTTACCATTTGTATCGAAGAAGACGAGGAAAGAGACGTTCCTTTTTTTTTTCTTTTCATATTTCAGCATATGTGAGAGTGTGAGACCCTCACATTTCACTGGTGGGGCAGATGTATCTTATGATACTGAGGTTGTTTCTAATCAACTGGGTTGTTTCCAATTACTGTCATAATTTGTGTAGGAGGTGATAGATTGCCTGCACATACACAGAAAAAATCTACAGAAGAAAACATTTCGGCTTCATGGAATTGGAACACACATGTATGTTGGGCTGAAAATGAATGAAAAGAAGACAAAGACAATCAGGATGAACAATAACAGTGGAAGAGCAATAACTGTATCAGATTCTAACGTGTAAGCTCCCTAGAGGATGAATACCTAGTTAGCCTACTTTCTCCTCAGCATGCAAATGTTATATTGACTATTATACCAGTGACAGAAATCAATATCTCACGTCATACACCAGCAGTTTCCTTATGAAAACTCTTTGAATACTCATCAAAGCACCAGCTAATCCACCAGTTAAGCTCCTTTAGTAAGATTTCATTCCTTTGTTTACCTCATCATTGTATTGATATGCCTCCAACAAGGGATGGATGCTCTCCTAAAGTTGGCACAAGGAGTACAATTGCTAAGCAAGATGAGTTAGTGTCATCCATACTAAAAAACATTCTTGAAAGCAAAGAATTAAAAACAATGATTCAGAATACCATTAAAGAGGCTATCAAGTCTTCACTTGAAAAACTTCATGAAAAAATTGACATGCACGAAGGACGCATCCTTGAATTAGAGTGTCGTCTAGACAAAAGCTCTCAGGAAGTCTTAAAACTGGTATCTCAAAATGATAATCTACAAACTGGTATTCATCAACTTAAAAATGAAATAAATGTCATGGAACAATATTCACGAAGGAACTGCTTGAGGATATTTGGCATGAAGGAATGTAACAATGAGGACACGAATACTCTAATCAAAACACTTGCCCAGGAAAAATTTGGTGTCAACCTGCAGCCCACAGACATTGACAGGAGCCACAGAGTGGGTAAGCCAAACAGCCGAGGAATCGGGCCATAATTGTGAAATTCACAAACTATACAGCAAGGTCGGTCATCCTGAAGGCAAGACGAAAACTGAAAGGATCAGGCATAGTGATACAAGAGGATCTTACTACACAAAATAGAGCCCTACTGAAGAAAACTTCTGACCACCCTAGAGTATCATCTGCTTGGTCAATCGATGGGAGGATTTACGCACTCCTTAAATCAGCAGATGGCACCGAAATGAAGAGGAGAGTGATGGGCCCAAACGATCTGATGAACTTGTGACTTTTCATTACCTATTTCGTGACCTGTAAAAACTGGAACATCTTATGCTGAGGAGTATGATATCATATATTACACCATTTTCTTTGCTTTTGTTTGGCTTGTTTAAGCCTTTTCATTTGTTGGATGTTGTGAATGATGTTTCTGTTCTAATGTGGAATCAATCAATTGATGATCACATTTCAAGTAATTGTAAGTATTATGATATAGATAATTTTAACAATGTAGTTAAGGATACTGGTTTTTCCCTTTTTCATCTTAATAGCCGTAGTCTTATCCATAATATTGATACCATAAGTGATTATTTGTCTACCCTTAATAATACCTTTTTAGTCTTGGGTTTCTCAGAAACATGGTTTGGTCCACATAATAAAATCACTGGTATGAGTAATTACAACCTTTTTGAGCAACATAGAGAGAACAGGAGAGGGGGCGGGGTTTGTTTGTTTGTACATAATAAGTTTCCTGCAGTTATTCGTCATGACCTATCTATTTTTAACGCTGACATTGAAAGTATCTTTGTTGAACTAAATTTTGAATCCATCACTATCTTAGTTTCTGTTATTTATAGACCTCCGCAATCCTCAGTAAATTCTTTTTATGATACACTAGAGTTAATCCTCTCAAAAATTTCAAATGAGCATAAAAACTGTTACATTATGGGTGATTTTAATATTGACTTTGCAAAAGATATATCCTTTGATTTTCATAACATATTGTCTTCTTATGGGTATTGTCCTTTAATAAGTATACCCACTAGGTAACTTGTAATTCTGTAAGTTTAATTGATAACATTCTTAGCAATACTAATTTTGATGACTGTATCTCAGGAGTTTTAGTCACTGACATCAGTGATCATTTTCCAATTTTTCACCAAGTTAATGTTTGTACTAACAGAGTTAAAAACAAAGCTATCATATATATACGTAGTTATTCTAAGTGTAATGTTGATAATTTTGTCAGTAGAGTTGGTGCAGTAGACTGGAGTTTTATTTTGGCACTCAAAGACGCCAACGCAGCTTATGATTCATTTGTAAATACCATTGATCATATTTATGATAATTGTTTTCCACATATAACTATAAATACTAAAACTAATCGTAAACGGCATCCATGGATAACTTCTGGAATTCTTAAGTCAATCAAAGTTAAAAATAAATTATATAGAAGGTTTCTAAGAAATCCATCTAGTGAAAACAAAACCAACTACAAGAAATATAGAAATAAATTAAATCATGTTATTCGCTTTTCAAAAAGAACTACTTTAATGAAAAATTTAACAATTGTAAAAATAATGCCAAAAGTACTTGGAGTATAATAAATGAACTTTTAAATAAAAGGTCAAGTAATTCGGTATCCTCATTCAGTGATGGAGACAATCCAGTCACTGACCCCAAAACAATTGCCAATAATTTTAATGACTTTTTTGTCAATATAGGCCCTACTCTTGCTAACAATATAAATGGTAACAAATCCTTTGATGAGTACTTAGAGCCAAACAAGAGCATTTTAAGTTCTTTGTTCCTTAATCCTGTAACAATTAACGAAGTTTTTAAAGTAGCTTATTCGTGTCTTAAATCTAATAAGTCTGCTGGTTCTGACAACCTCAAACCTGGTATAATCAGGTTAGTAATTCATCACATTCTTCAACCTTTAACTCACATTTCCAACTTATCATTCATCACAGGTATTTTTCCTAACAGACTAAAAATTGCTAAAGTTGTCCCCATCTATAAGAAAGATGATCCTCATGTTTATGAAAACTACCGCCCTATATCTATCTTACCATGTATATCTAAAATTATTGAAAGGTTGATGTTTAATCGTATCCTAGCTTTCCTTGACAAACACAACATTTTATTTGATGATCAGTATGGATTTAGACCAGGTCATTCTACGGAATCGGCACTTATCTCTGCAATGAATAAATTATATAAAGCTCTTGAACAAAAAGATTCAGCAGTTGGAATCTTCCTTGACCTGTCTAAGGCCTTTGATACCATTGATCATCATATTTTATTAAAAAGTTATCATTTTATGGCATAAGAGGTAAAGCTCTTGATTGGTTTTATAGCTACCTTTCTAATAGGCATCAGTATGTGTATTATAATAATTGCAGTTCTGATCTTTCTCGTGTTAAGTGTGGAGTCCTCAAGGCTCTATATTAGGACCACTTCTATTTATTTTATATACTAACGATATAAGTAATGTGTCTTCAAAATCATCTTTAATTTTATTTGCAGATGACACAAATATTTTTATCAAGGTAGTAACGCTTATGAGTTACAAGACATTATCTGCTCTGATTTATTATGTTATCATGACTGGTTCTGTGCTAATAAGCTCTCTTTAAATGCAGCTAAAACTAATTATATTGTTTTTGGTACTCTTAGTAAAAATTGGAATGTCACTATCAATTTGAATGGTATAATAGTCCATAAGGTAACCTCAACCAAATTTTTAGGGGTGACCATCGACTCCAATCTTTCCTGGTCAGACCATATTTATTCAATTTGTAACAAAATTTCTAGATCTGTTGGTATCCTTTCTAAATTAAAATATTATATACCAAGAAATATTCTAAGGTGCTTGTATCAAACTCTTATTTTGCCTCATTTGTCTTATTGTTGCAGTGTTTGGTCAAGTGCAACTAAAACCACTTTAAATAAATTAATTGTCTTACAAAAACAGGCTATTCGACATATTACCAATGCTCATTATCGTGAAAGTACCAGCAAGCTTTTTCTGTCGCTTAATCTTCTGAAATTGCCTGACATCATCCAAATCAATCTTGCAACTATTGTTTATCGTGCAACACATAATGACCTCCCATTTCCTTTAGTTAATCTATTTAAGACAAACAATGACTTTCATTCATATAATACCCGTCAATCAAATAACATTCATTGTCCTCCATGTCGCACTAATCTGATTAGATTTAATACTTGTAATCGAGCCATTGATTTTTTGGAATTCCATTCCTTGTGACATACAAACTTGTAATTCTCTTGCCAGCTTTCGGAAAATCATTAGACAAAATTGTGTAAAAAATTACTAAATACTCTATTACTACTTGTTATATTATATCCGTAACCTTAGGGATAGGGGATGGGTGGGGAATAGGGTCTGGTATTTTTGGTAGGGGCTGGTAAAAAAAATTTGGGGAGGTGTAGTAACTTCTGAAGGGGTGGGGTGGGTAGTTTATGCTAAAATTAACTTACTTTGTAACCAGGGAGTGTTGTACTTAGTTAAGCTCTCCAGAGTTTTTGCAAGACTTCCTTTCACATACATATTGTATATTATTATATCCTACACCTATCCACATTTCTATATGTTGATAACTGTATTTCAACAATTCAAATATTTGTAAACTCAATTGTATATCTGTATATGTTGTATATTGTTATATGTAAATATGTTGTGAAGAACCAAATAAATAAAGCAAAAAAATAAATAAAGCAAAAATATATAACATACGATACATACACGTCAAAAAATAATTTCTTTAAGTAATTTAACAAACAAGGTGAAAGTACGCATTGTTGATATATATGACTCACTAGTGTTAAAGGAATTTTCAATTTAATCTTTATTATAGACGAACAGCTATCAAAGAAATAAAATGATGAAAAAGGCCTTATCAACTTAATTTGAAAACATTTCGAAAACCAATTTTAACCTGAGCTACCTATCCATAGATCTGGAATAAGACATGATTTAATATGTGTCAATGCTTGCCGACCTCTATATTGAATGTTTCAACTTTTTTTCCATTTCCAAAGAACGTTAACGTTTCATGAACGAACATTGTTTGTGTTGGATAATTTTATGGTATTGACAGTTACAATACTGACATATCACTTACAATTCCGATAAGGTGGCGAAAAAATTATTTTACTCCATTATACTGTACATTATGAACTCTATTATATTTTCATTTTGCAGATGCTAGATTGGATTTCATGGCAGAAATGATCCTAAGTTTTTGGGAGTTTACCGGTAAGTCGTGATATAGGCCAAAATATCATGTTTCGCACGGCGTGTATGTTTTTATTCAGTTTCAAAACAATTGGACCTTAAATTGCAATGATCCAATTGCACTTGGATGGAGAAAAAAAAGGTTGAAAATAAAATAAACAAATGGCGAATTAGCGTCATAAAATTGATGATGAATCAGATGGGGTCACTCAAAATTGATAAAGAATAGAATGTTTATTAATGATGTTGGTACTGGGGTGGTGGTGTTAGTGGCGATGACAGTGATTTAAAGATACATAATTGTCCTTTTTCCCTATTGCCATCATGCTAATATTCCACCTAATATTTCACTCTGAAGAACTCGCACCTTTCGATGGCCTTATTAAAGTTGACTATTGACTGATTGTACGATTTTGGAAAGCTATAAATAGTGTAGTAGTACTTATACTCGAAAACATGGTGCATTGAGTTGTTGTGCACACGGCATTGATATATCGAGTGACTCTGAAAGCACATGATTTTTAAACACGACGATGACGATGATTGAGTGATGATGAGTGAAGAATGACGATGAGTGAAGAGTGACGATGAGTGATGACTGATGAGTAATGAGTAACGAGTGATGCGTAACGAGTGATGAGTAACGAGTGATGAGTAATGAGTGACGATGAGTGATGAGTGACAACGAGTGATGAGTGACGATGAGTGAAGACGAGTGATGAGTCACGATGAGTAATGGTGATGGGTGACGATGAGTCATGATGAGTGATGATGGATGACGATGAGTGTTGAGTGACGATAAGTGATAGTGATGAGTGATGGTGAGTGACGAGTGATGGTGATAAGTGACGATGAGTGGTGGTGGTGGTGGTGGTGACGAGTGACGGTGAGTGACGAGTGATGGTGATAAGTGATGATGAGTGGTGGCGGCGGCGGCGGCTGCGGCGGTGGATGTGACGATGGCGGTGGCTGTGACGATGACAATGATGATGATCTCCTTTTATTTGATTTCTCTTCAGAATCTAAAATTGTCACCGCCACTTGCACAAACCTGAAAGAGAAAGTCTACACGAAACTTGTTTCCCAACATAAAATAGCTCCCTGGCTAGACCCTATGCATCTGGACACTTATTTTGTTAATCTGTCCCTTCAATACAGAAAAACTGGCAACTTCAATGTAATTGATTCTTATAGCGCAACATTGGAAACAGTAAGCGATATTTTACAACTTCCGGGCAGTAGAACAGTTATCTATGGCGATGCGGGGGCAGGTAAAACAATTCTTACTCTGAAGATAATATACGACTGGCTTGAAGGAAAGTGTCTGCCAGGAGTTAATTTGCCCATGCTCTTGCGATTTCGACTTCTTGATCCAAACTGTAAATCATTTGTTGAGTCCATTTTGGTCCTTTGCGGGGAAGAAGTCACTGACGAAAAATGCGTCCCGTTAGAAAATGCAATGAATAGATCACCTGAGAAGTTTTATATGATACTTGACGGTCTAGATGAAATGTCTAGCGAATTGGAGGATACGGAACTCTCTAGGGACATTTTTGCAATCTTAAGACGAGAAAAGTTTCCAAGTGTTAACCTTCTTCTTACTTTGCGGAAATCAGCATACCGGAAATTAGAAGGTATCAGCTTTGACAACACAATTGATGTCAACGGGTTCACCAAAGCACAAACTATTGAATTCGTGAAGCAAAAGTTTTTCCAGAGCAAACCGAAACTAGGAGAAGAGGCTATTACTTGTTTAGAGTCACGTGGTATGATGGAAGAGGTTGGTGAAGTTCCGCTACTATTGACATTTTATTGTGCGCTGATTCAAGAAAACGCGCAACTAAACCAATCAAGAACTCCAACAACACTTACGGGTTTGGTCAGAGATGCATATGAAACTTACATTGAACATTACCAGGGAAAGTTCCCGGATGCGAAGGGAGAGGAGGAAATACACACACTGACCATCGCTCTGGGTAGAATTGCATACAACGGGTTACGAGGGAATTCTAAATTGGTATGGACCAGTAAAGAATTTTGTGATCAAATAAGCGAAGAACAATTTGATGTAGCTGTCAAGATAGGAATCATTAAAATAGAATCCAGTATGATATACTTACGCTCAGCAGCTCGCGCTACAGTACGAAAGAAACAACGACAATCTGCAATGTTTCCCCACAAGGTAATTCAGGAGTTCATCGCAGCTTATTTTCTTGCACATCTATCAGTGCATGAGCATGAGCGAAATGAAGAAATTTGCAGAATATCTGAAGTGAATGAAATGGGAAACGTCTTGCGCTTTGCATGCGGGATCAACAGCGATGCAGGGAAATCCATTCTAAGAGCTCTGAAGTCATACAGCAATGATACACATATGTTTAAGATTCTCTGCCTCCATGAATTCGCCAACGAGCATGTGAGTTTAAAGGATAAAAAGGATGAACAGTCTGTGAAACAAAAAACTGATCCGTCATCTTTATATCAACAATCAGCATCTCTTTGGTCAGACTTAGCAACGATATCAGGGTTGGATATCTACACAAAACTAGAAACGTGCGCTGTGTGTACGATGTTCCGTCTTTTCCAGCAAGAAAAGGTTTGTGTTAAATATCATTTACATTATTTGGGAGCTCCAGTAAGAGTCGTTGCATTAAACAGAATAAAAGAGCAAATTCATGTAAATGCAACAAATGACAGATCACATGAAACAGTCCAGCGGAACACCAAATAGACCCAATATAGTCAGTACTAGGACTGGGAAATTAACCAGCAGTAGAAACATAACATGACTGCCTATACTTCTATACTACATGAGGAAAACCAAAAAGAACATAAAAAAAGACATCATGTGAACAGATATTATCAAATCCAATAATTATTAAAATAAATCAGTTAAGGATTATCTCGAGGTTGTGATTTCTAATCAAGAGTCATTAATATTGATCAAGATTTATAATTTTTACAGAACAATTACAACCTAGCAAGGGCGCAGATCTATGTCTGAATTTGGGAGGCAAAAACTTGATTTTTTTTTTTTTTTTTTTGGGGAGGTCAAGGAAGTAAAAATGTGAGGCCCTTGGCAATGACTCTTTTTCACATCTTTGGCCAGTTGGCCGGGTTTCTAAAGGCAATTCCCACTTCACCATTTGCATATGGGAGACGTTTGTATCGGGGAAGGGATTGATTTTTTCCCGATAAGTGATGTATCTCCCTCCCCCCTCCCCCAACCCTCCAACAAAAAATCAAGTACGCAAAAATTAAAAGAAGTGTTTGCGATTGTTTTGGCAATTGACATCAATCATTTTCTCCATATCATTTTCTTTTAACGCTATGCAATATTTTCTTTCATCAAAGCTTCTCAAAAATGAAGAGAAATTACACAAAAATTGAAGCAAATTTCACAACATGAAGCAAATTTCACGAACATGAAGGATATTATACGAAATTTGAAAGAAGTTACCCGAAAATTAATAAAAATTTCTTGAAAATTCCCGAAAATGAATGAAATTGCACGAATAGTGAAGCAAATTTCACGGAAATTAAGAAAATTGCGCCAAAATTGAAGCAAATTTCCGAAAACTGAAGATTTCTCGTAAATTGAAGATTTCCGAAAAACAAAAAAAGCGATATAGGGTCCCTACTCATATTTTAGGGAGGCGAAACGATACTTTCGCCTCCAGCATTTCATCGATCGTCCCCCCCCCCCCTTCTACCCGTGATTTGCGCTTGTGATTACAGGGTAGAATCTATTACAAAAACAAAACAAAAAAACACTTGTAAAGTTTTTCATCAGATAAAGGTATCAATGTAGAAAATTTCTGAATAATGGACAAATTTTACTTAGCAAATCTTGTTACCAATTTCTCGAAATCGAGATATTATTTTTACATTCATTTCCAATGCGTGAGAATTTTACAACCATTTGAAATTCATCTACATACTACAAGTATGTGAGACGCATTGTGCATTCATTGCATTGAAAATCATTATCTTAAGGATTGCTGATACTTAGAATTAAGCGTTCTCCCAGTCTGGTAATATAAGCAACGCATCAGATTCTTTAACGACTTTGTGTAAAGGCAGGGGCGGCGGCATGAGTTCAAGGCAAGGTGGGCAGAAAATCGAGTTAGGGCACTCACTTTCTTAATTTTTCTTTTATTTCTAATGATCTGAAAATAGGAAAAAGAGCACTTAGTTCCAGTAAACTTGCTAAATGCCTGCAATGGTAGTTCTAAACTATGAACAATTTTTCCTTAAAGTTTGGGTTGAAAAAATTGTGGAATTTCTTTCATGTGATAAGAGCCTTAATCTATTTCAGTTAATATCATAGCAAGCTAACAGAGTAGGTTATCTATTTTGTTTTAGATTGGGGGAATAGAGGATAAATTGTTAATAGGGGATTTCCAGCGATTTTTGATAGAGGCATAATGTTTTTGTCGGTATATTTTGTGCTCGAACGTTATCTTTAATTTAGTGTTACGCTTTTGAGCAATGCGCGTATGCCAGTATCAGACAATCGTAATTGATCAACTATATACAGATCAAACCTCCAGCTATGTAAGCAAAGTCGCTTTACGCGATAAATCTAACGCCATCTTCATACTGTCATATTTATCATGAATTTACAATTAATAATTGTCAACCGTTGGTTGATGTAAATACTGCCCCCAGTTTTTTTTTTTTCTTTTTCGGAGAAACCTGAATGGAATCCTTTAGGTAACCGTTGGTTCCAACAAAGCAGTGGTATAGCTAGAAATCTTGCAGGGAGAACCGTAAGACTTTTCTAGTGTGCAAGTTTTTCTTTCCTCAGTACCCTCCTCAAGCACCCAATCTGAACAAAAGTTGAGCTTTCCAAAGGCTAACGTTGATGAAAAAGTTAAACATTCAAAAGCGGCTGTAATATAAGTTTTTAAAACATAATATCAACGTTACCGCATTGAATTTTTGCCTACTGTCAATGAATCAATGTGACAAAACGGCTTAAAAGGAGTTAAAGGGTTAAAATGCGTATAGGTCGTGACAATGCAGTCAGCTCTTTGTTTGTTGCTTTGTAGTCCAGTGGTAATTTAACGAATACGAATGCTACTACCAGACTACCCAGCTGAAGTTTGTTACTTGCCATATGTTGGAAAGTTTATGTTAGAACTATGACACTTAGATTTTACCGTAGATTGGTCTACTCTACAATCTTGGACAAAACTCGTCTGCTCGTTGAGACACTTAATAAAACATGTAATGCTTTTCATGAACCTACTTTTCTACTGTAAATTATCCCACATTTAGAAACCATAAATGCTGAATTTTTTTTTCTTCTATTGCTGTTTCAATCCGTATTCTTTCATTTGTAATTAATATTTTATAATTCTAAGGCCTTTTTTTATAATTTCATTGACGCCGCCAGTGCCCCCTCCCTACCTAACTATATTTAACGTCCTACCTTCCCCATCCCCCATTCAATATTGGCCGTTGCGACTGTTTTTCTGGAAATTATGTTAAGAAAGAAGTAAAGTTTACATTGAAAAGCATGAAAGAGGGAAGGGAATTTTAAATTCTTGGAAACAAATATTAAAGAAACATAACACTATATCGTATTTGGTTCTCAAAACGCTGAATTGTCCCAAGAGTTTTGCCCAAGGTTGTAGGTAGCGCGAAATTTATCAGGCATTAAACCGTAGCTTCAAAACAAAGCTTGAATAATATTTAAATGAGGATTGTCATTCAGCCATTCATTCATATATATATATATATATATATATATATATATATATATATATATATATATATATATATATATATATATATATATATATATATATATATATATATATATATATATATATATATATATATATATATATATATATATATATATATATATATATATATATATATATATATATATATATATATATATATATATATATATATATATATATATATATATATATATATATATATATATATATATATATATATATATATATATATATATGTATGAGGACCAACATTTTCCGAAAAAATCGATATCGTCAAATTTATTAAAGATTCTGTATTCAAGCACCCTGAGGCGGCGTAGGAAGCGAGGGCAGAAGGAAGGGGTCAGTGTCCATGGTGGGGTGTCTCCGGCATGGGAAGCCTGATTTCACCTTCCTGGTTCCATAGTTTTATCCCGTTTGGGAAAAATTAAAATAAGATTAAAAAAAAAATTGTACAATTGAAGGAAAATGTGGTAAAATTGATGCATATTCTGTCCCTGAAATTTAAATTGCAGGAATTTTCACCAAGATGCAGGAAATTTCTCAAACATTGATGAAAAGTTTTCGAAAATGGAAGACTGTTCTCGATAATTTAAGAAAATTTCCCCAAATTGAGAAAGAGATTTTGCCAAAATTGAAGATTTCAGCGATAAGCAGCAATATTTGATGGAAAGACAAGTTACCAGTTCTATTTTCCTCTTCTAACTGGGAAAGTTAGGAGGGGGAGGATCAGGGGCCGAGGGGATCTTTCCACCCTATGGCTATTCAAAATAATAAATCTGGTATTTATTGAGAAGGGTTCAGCAAAATTCAGCCAAGGGTGTTCCGTTGACAGGAAGGAGCACTGGTGACATCATGTAATCATCTTAACCTGTTGTATTGGTCAGTTTGTAAATCGTCAATAAAATCTACAAAATAAGGGCGCATTTTTTCTGCCAACGTAGACAGCTACAAAAGTTATCTAACACCAATTTGTATACCAAGTAGTTATCTACTATTCATAAACAATAACATTTTATGACTTGCGGAGGAGAAACGGGTGAATGAATAGTTAACCAAAAAGACGCCATCACTTCTAGCTCTAATTTAATGTATGGAGTACGGCAATGCACGGGGTCGGTATATCATCACAAATCAGTTTCAAACAAAATAAAAACAAACACTGTAATCAAGTCTTAAGGCAGTTACACACTGAACGCGACGCGGCGAGCGATATTTTTGATAATCATACAGGAAACATATTACAAGATGCTTTGACTTTTTACTTGATAAAGTAATGTTTTTTTTGTTTCAAACTGTGGAGAAATTCGCTTTAGTGGTGTGCGATTTTCTGTCGCGATGCGAATTTTGCTTTAATGGACGTAGAAAGGCAATTTCAATCACTTTTTAGTTATGATCTGAATAGTCATGCGATGACGATGCTTCTCTGAAAACAAGAGGTCAAAATGTTTCTTTTCCTTTGTTTTATTCAATTTTGTTAAAAGAAATCGCTCGCCGCGTCGCGTTCGGTGTGTAACGGCCTTTAAGGTGGAAACACACCGGACGCGAATCGCGTCTCATCACATCGCATCGTGTTGGACTATGCACAACGAACGCGTTTTTTTGGGGCAATGAAATGACCACTGGTCAAACGTTAATAACATAGAATAAACTGAGGAAGAAACAGGTGGTTTGCATACGCACAATATGCGATTTTTAAGGATATTTTGTGTGTGGGGGAGGGTGGAGGGGCGAACCGAAAACTTATCGAATTGACGCATGATGAGGAAAGGGAAATAACTTACCAAATTGATGCATGACGTATCCACGTGGGTACTAATTTGTACCACTTTTGAATTGAAAAGACCAGCGACAGTTAGAATCAAATTTTAATTTTAAGCAAATAATGCAGTGCTAGACATCCAAATCCAGTGCTAGTGGAGGAACAGTCACCCACGTAAACTTGGCCTAATAATGGAAGGTTGAAATCACGGGCCTCCAAATACCGTTACAGCTCCGGTAAAATCATGAAAAGAAAGGTCTAAGCGGTTTTTCCCGATACACTGTAAATGACAAGAGAAAATATATATATATATATATATATATATATATATATATATATATATATATATATATATATATATATATATATATATATATATATATATATATATATATATATACACATATATATATATATATATATATATATATATATATATATATATATATATATATATATATATATATATATATATATATATATATATATATATATATATATATATATATATATATATATATATATATATATATATATATATATATATATATATATATATATATATATATATATATATATATATATATACATATATATATATATATATATATATATATATATATATATATATATATATATGTATATATATATATATATATATATATATCATTAACAAAATGAAATAATGAAAAGGAGAATACTTAAGGAAGAGTATATAATTTGTTAGAAGTTGTAAATTCCTTGAAGAGATTAAATAGGACTTGAATGGGGTATAACTATGTTATCTAATAAACATAGGAAATAAGTGTAACAAAAATGTTTGAATGAGTGCCTAATTGTGTTTGTTTGAAAAATAGTGTACACCTCCTTTGAAGTTTGTACAAAAGTCATGTTTAAAAAAAAGCTCATAGATTGAGAAAGAAAGCAAATTAATGAGTTGTAAAGAAACTAGTTACAATTAATTAATTTCGTAAAAGATATTTAAAATGCAATATTTTCCTTAGAGTAAAAACACAAAAACATTGTGTTTACTATTCTAGAAATGGCAGAAAACATAATACCTAACTTACAGTATATTATGTGGATTTCAACGTTATGCTATTCAACGTGCTTAATAGTGCTAAAAAATTCACTGGTTCTAGTGTAATTTAGATTTGTCACAAAGAATGTACTTCAGTATTTCAACTACTATGCTGATCATCTTTTTCTTCAGATGAATAAATAATATTCCATTGTACTGTACATAACTGACCCCATTAGATGAAACCTTTCTGCTCCATCTATCTGAAAAAGAGGTTACATGTATTTTATCTTGCATTATATAATTAGCAATATTAACAATATATAAAAATGAAAAGCTGAAAATGATGAAGAAAAGACAAAACCCCACAAAAAGGGGTAAAGTAAAGAGGTATTAAACAATGATAAAATTAAGGAACGTCTATGCTTTGATTCAAGTACATAAATTTATCACAGGACCCTAGTTTCACTTTTTCACAGGGGTCCTCCACCCTGCCCCTTCTCACTACTATAGAGCCCTACACTTTGTTCTTCTCATGCTGATTATAGTTCCCCTGACAATATAATAAGATGCAGGGACACTACTTGTTGCATTAATTATTCCCTTGTTTACATTTCAAGTTCCATCAAAGTGCCCTTGATGCCTTGTAAATGCCCCTTTTGGTCAATGGCATGCCTACCCCTTTCTGGATCAAGCTAAGTGTTTGTATTACATTGATAATGACTGCCAGAAATGTTTCCACTTTTTATTAACTGTTTGTTGTAGGTCCCATACTATAAAAATTCTTCATTTCATTACAATAGTTGTAGCAGTAATAGATACTTGCTTTGGTTGATTTATTCTAACGGTAGCTCAAACTTTTCAGACTATTAAATAAAATATCTTGTTAAACTGTATCTTTCTTTACTTTGGTAGTTTTTATTAACTTTTAAAAAGCTGCTACTTCATTTTAAGCTATTACCAACATCTTCAAAAAAAATTTCTAGCCAGATTTTTAGATTAATCCAGCCGGGGTTTTGTGCAAATCCGGTCAGAACCGGAATCGGATTTTTGGTCACTATCTCCTGTGTGAAGATGCACTGTTCTGTCTGAAGATGTACTGTGAAAGAAAAAAAAAGCACAGATGAAATTATGTCGCACAAGCTAGATATACTATTTTCCCCCTATAATTTATGTTGCTATGATATACATACTTTCATTCCAATACATGTGCCAGGCAACAACAATCTACTGGTCCCTGTATGTCATATTCATTCAAATTCAGCCATGACTAAAAAAACACCTTTCCATTTGACCAAATCAGCTTCTTTCCTGCAAACCACCGTGCTAGAGCATTACAAATCAACACATTTAGGAACAGGCATATCCACTATTGTCATTACACATTTGCATCTATATTCGTGAATGTAAACAGGCCTACCAATTCAATAGCTTTTAAACCAGGAGTTGGCATTAAGCTGTCAAAGTCTGTACTAGTTTTAATGAGAACTTAACTTCTTCCCAACTTTAAGTAAATCATAATTGTCATATAGCAATCTGGTTAATATTGCCCACCAGCATAAGCGTCATTAGTCCTGTAAAACTTGACCATTTTATGTATTTTTTCATGTTGGTTGTAATGAAAAGACTACTCCCCCCCAAAAAAATATTCAATTTGCTTATTTGATTACAACATTTCTGATTATTAATTTTCCTTCAGTAATTTGTCAAAACTCCAAATTTTGTCTTTTGTCGGATACAAATAATTTGAATGAAAATGGATATTCAAAGTAATCTGAAGTAATTATTTCATAATACCTTACTCAAACAGGGTAAAGACCATTCCAGGGTATTCATGTTATGATATTTCTGATACAATCAGAATAAATCTAATTGTCATATAGCTATATTGCCCACCAGCATAGGTGTCATTAGTCCTGTAAAACTTGACCATTTTATGTATTTCTTCATGTTGGTTGAAATGAAAAGGCTTCTCCAGAATAATATTTAAAGGAATACTAGACCGAAAAGCGAGGGCACTCATTTTTGCAAATTGTCACATATATTCCATAAAAGATCGATGAACTTTATGCCTCCATAACCCACAGACGACGTGAGGGCACAGGTCTCTTGAATATTCATATTAACCAGACAATTGTTATTCCGTTGCGTACTAGATATGCATTTGGTTTTTGAGGAACCCCTAGAAATACATCCTCACTTTTCGGTGAAGTGCTCCTTTAATTTGCTCTTTTTAATTATAAAAGTTATAGATATTTTTGATTATTAATTTTTTCTTCAGTAATTTGTCAAAACTCCAAATTTCATATTTTTTGCAATACAGATGATTTGAATTAAAATGGATATTCAAAGTGATCTGAACTATATATTTCACAATACTTACTTAAACAGGGTCAAGACCGTTCCATGGTATTCATATCATGATATTCCTGATACATTCATCACTCTTCTGTTGTGCTCCTTTTCTCCCAAGTTTTCTTTTATCTTCTCTTGATAACTCAGTCCGACACTGAAAAAATGACAAAATAAAAGTATCAGACTAGTGACATCTATATAAAAGATACAAATCACCTTTCACAAAGAAGTGCTATTGTATGTGGAAAATAGTTCAGTGTTGGGGCTAAATGAAAATTTACTACCTAACAGCAAGCTAATTTTAGAGTACTTTGGTACAAAATACCAAAATAGCTATAGAATATGGTAAAATTCTAGTATAGCGGTAAATATCTATACAAGGATTGTTTCTTTTTCTTTTCTCCCGTTGTATTTATGTATTTAACTACCAGGGACCGGTCTGCCTGTCTCAACACTCCATCCTCCAAATGGGTTTAAGTGAGGTCATTTTAGACCCATAAAAGGGTTCAAACGTACCAGCTTCCGTGGGCTTTGCCCCTGAACCCCTACCAGAGCTTCTTCCCTGGAGTCTACCAGGGACCGGATAAGAGTTTTACCCTGACCCTCCCCTTCCCCAATGAAATATTAAGATGTATGCCCAGAAAATGTTTTCAATAGGGATTTCAGGCCTATTTTTGAGAAAATGGATTTAGGACGAACTTAATATTAAAAAAACTTTAGTAAATAACTCCCATTGGCTTATCATGTATAGCTCTGAAATATGTGCTGGTTTCGACTCCCTTCCCAGCTCGACAGGTAGGGATATAAACCCGAGTGGTATTAAAGCCTTAGGTCTATGCACAGTGGATAATATCCGATGAGGTTTTCTTGAACTATATTGCCAGGAAAAACGTGGGTTAATTCATGTAAAACATATTATTTTCTTTTATATCAGTAACACTTTAAAATGATGGACGGTATTTAATGATACAACTGCAGGAAAATATAAAGAAAAAGGTTTTCCCGGTGGCACAGCAAAGATTGTTAAATTATTGGGGGCACACTCAATCTTATGAAAATTAAAATACGCCGCCATGGCGCCATTGTACATGCGTTGCGTGTGTCGTCAAGGGCAAAGCCCTGGTGGGGGTCCATGGGGCAAATCCCCATGGAAGCTATGCGATTTTATCCAGAGTTGATTAAACTTCATATCAAAAACTAGGAGAGGACGATTCAAGCTTCGGGGGTTTCACCACTTGACACCCAGGGCTTCACTTCTTTCATGCTTTCATCCCTGTACGTCACTTAATCTAATAGAACGGTTTTACTCTATTTGAAGTTATCTTTACTTTCTGACTTTAAAGTTTTTCATCTTAATAAAACCATTTTGGGCAATCAAAACAGGGGATCTTCAGAGTCCATAGCGGGCCCGGACCTCACGTCGTTAGGCACACGGAGTGTATGGGTGAGTTACCCCCAATTAAGGTTTACCACAATTTTCAGATAGAATTCAAGTAAAATAAGACGAAACAATTAATTTCAATTCAATAATGATTAAGGAGTGGAAAATGGATATGGAAAAATTTAACTACGATTTTTCCTGCAAACACGGACAGATTGCTTATCAAATCAGAACTTTGGTTTACTGGTTAAGACATCAATGAGTAAATTTTCACAATACACAATTTTCCCAAAAAGTCGGCTAGGTTTTAGATGAATCAGTCAATATTTCGGAAAATTCAACAAAATTTTCATAATATTTGTAAATTTTCTGAAACTTTTGCTTATTTTCCCGACAATTCGGCTAACTAAATTTAAAAAATGTAATACGTTGCTTTTTTGAAAAATGTACTTAATACTTTGAATTTGTAACGGTCGCAATATGCAACAATCAGTAAATTATATCAAAATATTTTTAGCCCCCAAAACGCTAAAATCGCAGACCTTCCGGAATTTTCTCCTGGACCCCACAGGGTTTTACTCTTCGACTCCACTGCGGCCCTGAAGCAGGCCCCTCGACCCCACGCCCAAGTAACCTTTACCACTTAATTAACGCCCTCACAAAAATCAGCAATTGTTTTGTTTTTGAGGGCGCCAAAAGTCCTTGCCCCAATCAAACATAACCCACCACGCCACTGATATAACCTGTTTGCACCTATACTTCTTATTTTTACTGATTCGATGCATAAAGGCCATTTGCCAAATTTAGGCCCTAGAATTTGCAAGGTCCCCAAATTTTAAGGTCTGGCTACGCCACTAGATGGTGGAAATAGTAAACAAATCCGTAAAATTAGGGGAAACGGGTAATTGGGGTGGAACAAAAAAACTGGAAATTTAAGAAAAAATGGAGAAAAAAATAGTAACTTGGGGGATAAAACAGTCGGATTTTCCTTTTGAAGAGGCTTGGGTAAACTGTCATGTTTTTCTAACACAAATTTGCAAACTGTTGAAAGTTTTTCTCCTTTCGGAGGTTGAGATCTCCCCCTTTTTTTTCGCGGCGTTTGTTTGATACACGCCTATAACCTATACCTTTTATGTTTTTCTTCATCTTTTTTTTTTTTTGGCTCCATTTAAATGTGAATAGGGTAGGCACTTAGCTATAATGACCTCCCCTCCCCACCACAAAAAAAAAAAAAAATCGAAGACCGAATTATCTGAGGCGAATATGAATCTGAATCTGAGGCTAACTTAAAGTGGGTGAGTCCATGCGCTACTACAACTTGCAGAGTTCATGCATAGCTAGCCTAATTGACTTCTGCTGCAGCCTAATCTACGCGACAGCAGACACGACGATGACGAGTAAACACACAATTACAATGACGTGGTCGTCGCCTGCGTATTCGGTTATGATAGTAACAATGCTATCCTGAAACGCTTAATACGATCCGGACGAGAACACAGGTACGACGTACGGACAGACATAACATCGACTACCAAGTCAATGTCCACGGCCTTTGATAACCAGTTGTGGTGCACTGTCGTGTCTACCCAACCCAGGCTTGAACCCAGGACCTCGTGGTCTGTAGACAGGTATGATAACCGCTACACCACAGTAGGAAGACAAGCAGGCACAGATAACGAACAGATTAAATAGTCTCCTAATCGTTTTCCCAGGGCAAATCTACCTACTGTGGTGTAGCGGTTATCATACCTGTCTACAGACCACGAGGCCCCGGGTTCAATCCTGGGTTGGGTAGACACACCAGTGTACCACTACTGGTTATCAAAGGCCGTGGACATTGACTTGGTTGTCGATGTTATGTCTGTCCGTAGGTCGTACCTGTGTTCTCGTCCGGGTTGTATTAAGCGTTTCGTGATAGCATTTGTACTATCATAACCGAATACGCAGGCGACAACTCCGTCATTGTAATTGTGTGTTCAACTCTCTCTCTCTTCCCAGGGCAAACGTAAGCTTCTTACTAACCCAGCTTTCCTTTAATTTCTGGTGATGTAAGATCGCAAAATTGTAATTGTTTGATGGTTAAGCGATTTAATAGCCCATCGTAAAAAGGTTGATAAAAACCATTTCTTCAAACTTTAAATTGTATAATTCAAGCGGGCCCAAGACCAGTGGCTTAACTAGAAATTCTTGGTGGGGGCGAAGACCTAAATTTTCCGACAGACTGAAAACATCAAAATGGGTAGTTTTCTTATGGTAATCAGTAGCATGATTCTAAAGGTTTGGAGAAGGGCGAGGATCTAAATTTCCGACAAGGAGTACAAATTTCCGACAAAACTCCCACTGAGGCTTGGTGGGGGAGGGGGAAATTCCCCCTGCACCCCAGACTGTTAGCTACGCCACTGCCCAAGACGCCAACGTAGGCCTTTACTCCATATTGGTAATGCTGGTTAACGCAAAATGTATCACACTCAAGTTTAGTTGATTTTTAGTTTACAAAGAAGGTAAAATTGAATCTTTTCCTTACCCTCATGACTCATTTCTGGAAGTAGTTTACTCTTTGCGTCACATATATCCTTGTAATGTTGATATCTTCTATGAAACAGCTCTGAATGATTGAAAGTAGATGATTTAAATTTAGTCTTCCTCGTCAATTATTTCTTGTTTATTTTCTGTCAAACTTTGTAAATCCAGTGGTATTTTCACGGCCTCTGATTGGTTGTCCAACGCGATTTTTTTTCGAGTCGCGAATGCAATCGCTACATGAGCGATTTGATTTTTTGTCGCGTTCGATGTGTATGTACTAAAGACCGTTACACACCGAAAGCGACGCGGCGAGCGATTTTTTTATACAAAATTGAATAGAACAAAGGAAAAGAAACATTTTAACCTCTTGTTTTCAGAGAAGCATCGTCATCGTATGGCTATTCAGATAATAACTGAAAATTGATTGAAAGGGTCGTTCTACGCCCATTATTCGCGTCGCGGCAGAAAATCGCCCACCACTAAAGCGAATTTCTCCACATTTGAAACAAAAAAGCATTTCTAATAAATTTTCCAGCATCATCAGAAAGCCTCAATTGTAAACTTCATTGTGTGTAAGCAAAAAGTCAAAGCATCTTATAATATTTGTTTCCTGTATGATTATCTAAAAATCGCTCGCCGCGTCGTTCGGTGTGTTACGACCTATGTAAATGTATGTACGCGTTTTTGGAATCGCGTTGTCTGGCAAAATCGCATTGCATCGCGCTTGGTATGTCACGGCCTTTAGACCAAAAAATTAAAGGGATCGGCCACTACTGGCGGAAGCTCTTGGGCTGTCAGGAGGCGTCAAGTGTCCTGACTTGCACAATATCACGTCCTTCCTGTCAGTTTCACGCAACTCATGCGTATGTACAATATCCCGTGGTCCGACCGTCATCAGAAAATTATCGTATTGATTTCTTTTGATTCCCCATCAACACTAGAGAAAAGTCCGAAATTAATTTGAGACGAAAAAGATTTTTTGCGACCAAATAAAATTCTTGCGACCAAAAATCTCATTTAAACCCCCAGCTGCCCAAAAGGCCAACAACATTTTTGGCGGCCAAACAAATCTAATTTGAAAAGTAAATAACATGAATACACTAACCCTGAAGTTAAGACAAAATACTAGAAAGATCTTGGTATTAAAAAACCCGAAAGTATTTCATGGGATGTCTCTATGTGATAACCCCTCCCCTTCCCACCTTGCGTTTTATACACTCACACACACACACACATTTGTGGCAAATTTCGGGGACTGATACTCCAAGGATATCGAGGGTATACTGGGTATGGACGGTGATTTCAAGTGGTTATATTTGTAATTTTTTTCCTATTTTGTGGGTACCATTAGTACTTACTACACCAACCAACACACCAGACAAAACCCGTCTTGGCTCGTTTCACCAAGCTGGAGGTGTTTGAATAAGTTGGAGGCTGTCTTTTTTTAAGAGAGCTAAGCTGGGAAGGAGTAGTAGATAGTGAGGTTATCAATGTAAAGAGCGCACTTGATGCTGTCAGTACGTTGTCAGTCTAACAATCTAATATTCTTCGAAGTGGTTGCATTACGATATTAATGTACCTTATTTTTCATTTCAGTCATCTCTGAGATTACATTTGAGATGTGTCGATCAAGGACCTGATTGTGTGCGGGAGTTGCTGCTTGATGGTGGGGATCATTGCCTTGCTGGTTTGTGGGTTGGTAGCACTGGACAAGATGCAATCAGGAATCAATGGATGGATGATGTACCTGCATCTTATCTTAACCATCTGGTCATCTATAACTGCGATTTACATGATGGAGATATTGATGCTATACTTCAGTGGTGTCTGCAGAGACATTCAATCACCGACCTTATGTGAGTTAAAAACTAGATATCATAATTAAATCATATAGGCGTAGTTGGTATTGAATCAAACAGAGTCTATGTATGGTCATACTACAGCAGCACAAAAATGATAGGCCTGAGCAAAAGTGAACAAATTACCGATTACTAATTATTGTTTGCATGCAATAGCATATGAGAAATATGAAACTGTTGATTTTAAAAGATCTATGCTGATAAAACCGAATTTTCAGCTTTTGATATAAACATCTGTGTGGAAGCTCTTTGGACTGACTAACCTTCACCAAGTTCCGTACTTTACCTAAGAAAAAAAGGAAGGAAGGTCAATATTGATTTCAAATACATGTTTTAGTTTTAAAATTGTTACACATTCGATCTCATGTATCACGTAAGATTCTGACAAGAACTCATTGTTTTATATAAGCAAGCCCAGCCGCCGGAGCTTTTTGTGTATGTTTTGGTTGAAGACGTTCAGTCAAATGCAGAACCGTCTGTGTAGGCTCTGGGCAAAGCAATGTACTCAATGTCGTATTCATTAAAGTGTCATGAAGGCAACTTGCCTCCCTGGCGAAATTCCGTAAGTAAAATGGTAGTAGTATACCAGTATAAAAATGAATATATAAGTTTAAAAATGGCCCAAATGTAATTAATTTATGGAAAATTTTCTTCGTTTTCGGCAATTTTCTTGGATTAAAATTTTACCAAAATTTCTAATAATTTTACCCAAATTTCCAATAATTTTTCTCCAAATTTACCTTCATTTAATTTTTTTGTTTGTTTACCTCCCAACCAAAAAGAAAGCTCTAACCGGGAATGTGAAATAAATACTAGGGGCAGTTTTCTTCCTCCACAGCTTCCTACGCCTGTCGATATACACTCTTTATTCGATAACTAGCTTTTGCCCTGACTGCCGTCCACCCCCCCCCCCACCTCTCTTGCACCGAAATCTGAATACGCCACTGAATGTATACAGGTACTGTGCCCCTGTCAAGCCTCAACCCACCAACTGAAAGCAACAATTAATCAACACAAACGTTTGTAAGATTTCTTTGCAGAGAATTATAATTGGTTGGAAGTCAACATTTTTCATGCTGTACACATGAGTGAAAGCCACAAGTTCAACCACCGCTGTCAGGCTGTAGTCCTTTTGTGCTGATTCTTGTAGTCCCTTTGTGCTGATTCTTGTATTCCCTTTGTGCTGATTCTTGTATTCCCTTTGCGCTGATTTTTTGTCTGTTTGTTAGTTTATATCATGAACATGAGCGTTTTCCCGTGCAGTTGGTAATGCATTATACACATGAATACTCTGAAAACAGGGGCACCTCTTAGCGGGCAAGAACCCTAAAAATTTGCAGGCGGCAAAATTGCACTGATAAATTGAGTTTTCATAAAATGTTGCTGCTGATCGGTAAATCTTCTTCAATTCAAGTTTCAGGAAATCTCGTTCAATTTTCGGAACACTTCATTAATCTTCGTAAAATTTGCTTCTGCTATCGTGAAATTTGCTTCTTTTATCGTGAAATTTGCTTCTGTTATCGTGAATTTACCTTCATTTTCTGGAAATCTTCTCGAATTTGTACGAGGTTTTTTGCAATGTTCCGGAAATTTCATTCATTTTCAGGAATTTTTTTTCAATTTTCTGGAAATGTTGCTCTTCCTCCACCCCCTTAGTTTTTGAATGCAAGAGATTTGTATGAGGTTTGTTGGAACAAATTTAAAATCTGACCCCACCCCACCTCCCCACGCCACCTCCCCTCCCCCTCCCCGTCAACTCTCCCCATGTAAAATTACATGTTCCTATGCCGCTGAACTAGTGATAATCTAACATTTTCAGATTTACGGACATTGCAGAATAATCGATCAACATGCAACGGCCATGTGTACGTGCAGTAGTGAGAGAGAGTTGAACACACAATTACAATGACGGGGTCGTCGCCTGCGTATTCGGTTATGATAGTACAAATGCTATCACGAAACGCTTAATACGACCCGGACGAGAACACAGGTACGACGTACGGACAGACATAACATCGACAACCAAGTCAATGTCCACGGCCTTTGATAACCAGTTGTGGTGCACTGGCGGCGTGCAGTAGTCGTAACTACCATACTTTTATAGGGGCGATGAATCAGCTGTTCTAAAGTACATTGCACTTTTGAAAGAACGCCTCACTACTTGAATTATGTAGTATAAGTATTGCACGTATACAATGATGAAATAAAGCAAAGATGAAAGAAAGGATAATTTGTTGCTCTCGTCGTGTGATGGCTAAACATTGTGGTCACATCATTTTTGATACTCTATTCACGCATGCAGGCATGGGCCCCTCAAATCGAGGAGCACCGAGCAACTGCCCAGCGTGCCCATGCGTTAAAACGGCTCTGGTCAAATGGGAATATACTCAAAATGAGGTTTTCCACAATTTGAGGCTTGTGCTAAATTAAATTACTAAATTAGCAGTTTTTACATTTTTTCTCAAGCATATTGTGCCAATTTTAATAAATAATTTGTATTTTTTATGAAAATTCGTGATTTTTGTTTGTCGATCATAAGCCTTTAAAAAGATACAGCAAATTCTGACGAAATGTTTTTTGTCTATACAATATACTTGCAGTCAAATTACTTGCTTATCATTTACACTGAAAGTTCTGGAAGAAATTTAAAGTAAAGATTAAGAAAACTTCAAAATTTTATCAGCCATATTTCAAAAAACTATCAGTAGGCCCGGGGCGGGAAAATGTTTGAATATGGGGGGCATCGGATCTAAGGGGCACTTTCTATCTGCCATATTTTCAAAGCATCGCAGTATAGTCTTGTGTAAAACTTAGGGTAACATAACAAATATTTCAAAAACAAGCTTGATTCAAATACTTCAGTTTATTTCAATGTTCACAAGTATCTCTAGTCGTAGCCTCAATAGTTTCAAGTCCGACACCCGTCTGCTCTTTAGTTTGTTTCTTCATCCCCATCCTCATGCAACCCAAGGGTGGCTGGACCAATCATAGGTCAGCATTTGATTTACCATGTGCTGGCCATGAATGGGTGAAACTTGAATACAAATTTAAGGTATTTCTTCGCCTTGAGGAATAAATTGAAAATCAACTATAATCCTTACATTACCAATCTCTATTGATTCAAACAGATTTGGTTTCTGTTCCGATGTGGAGTCCTTACGAATAGAGAAGAAACTCACCCAGGAACCACTGCCGACGAACTCAAAACTTTTAGGTAAGTCTCAAAACATCTTATACACACTAAAACATCTTATACACACTGATAGGTCAATTGCAGCAATTCAAGCAGTTTACCTCAACCTTCCGAACAGAGCCTTTGACTCTTTGAGGGGCGGACTAAGAGACCTCGAACAGCAAAGGAAATTCGGGTCACAGGCATATAAGCTCCATCTCCTAACAAGTAATCTCCATCCAAGTAGGAGTTTGTGAATATCTACAGATCAAATGCTTGGGTCAATGCACTGATTCAAAATAGTAGGGCTATTTGCAAATGTTTTGCCATTGCCCCTGAAAATTTCCGATGGTACTTTTTCTACCATGAGATAATTCTTAAGTAGTCACGGTTTATTTTTTGTATATTTTATTTATTTAATAAGTTTTTCAATTTTTAGGAATTTCCTTAATTCTCGTGCAATTTCCTTTATTTTAAGGCATTTTTTCTTCGATTTTCGGTTAAGTTTCTTGAACTTTCCGTCAATGTTTGGGGTATATCTCTTTCAATGTTTAGGAAATTTCTTTTTTTCTCGTGCAATTTTTGGAAAATTCCTTTTTTGTATGGGCAATTTTTCTTCGATTTGGGTCAATTTTCCTCAATTATGGGGAAATGTTGCCAAAAGTTCCTTTCACTTAGTTTTCTAATCGAAATAAAACATGCATAGTTAGGGAAGGTGAAATCCTATAAGGGTGCCTTTCTCACTGCTTATAAGACTCTGCACGCATGTCCCAATATGTTCCATTAATCTGACAAAACTGCTCATAAAACACGTTATAACCTGATCTGATCATCCCTGGTTTGGTTTGGCTTGCCCCCCTGACATTTTATCCTGGCTCTGCCCCTGCTGATAGGTGGTTGGTGGGTGTAAGTGTGCGTTTATTGATCTGTGCTCTTAAGGACTTTACCATACCAATAGACATACCTCGTTTTATATTAGTCCTCGTTGGTATATAATATTTCTTATTTTTGCAAAAAGTGAAATACCTACCATAGTTCACTTTTGCAGTTTTGAATATGCAGTTCGGCATGTTCGGGAGCAACCCGATAAACTGGGTACTTTGAATTACCCAAAAAATTGGGTACTTTTATTATTACGTCATCGCATGAGCCTATACACTAAACCTATTGGGTTTCTCATTTTCCGCTCCGGATTGTCCACAATTTCAATGGATATCCTGAAATGTTGGAGACTGATAGTAAATAGATATTCAAAACTTTTTGCTGCTGCTTTTTGAAATTCACGCTTGCCTTTATGAGAAAATCAATAAAACAGATGATGTTTAGTCTGTTTTATTTTCTCAAAAAGGCGACGATGAATTTCAAAAAGCAGCAGCAAAAAGTTGTTATTATCTATTTACTATCCGTCTCTGTAATTTCAGGATATCCATTGAAATCTTGGGCAACCCGGAGCGGAAAATGAGAAACCCCATATGCATCGACTCTTGCAAGTGCACGTCATCAGAAGAAGGTGCGTTGTCGTGGTCCTCAGAGCATATAGCGGACCTGATTTTATGTCAGTCCTCGAGTGTATATAATATTTCGTATTATTGCAACAAGTGACACACCCAAAATAGTTCACCTTTTAATATGTGAGGTAAACAGTAAGAGTCTTATTGGCAATGTTGCATCGACTCTTGTCAGTGCACGTCCCCAGAAGAGGGTGCGGTGTCGTGGTCCTCAGAGCATATAGACACAGACCTGATTTTATGTCAGTCCTTGTTTGTATATAATATTTCTTATTATTGCACAAAGTGACATACCCAACATAGTTCACTTTTTAATATGTGAGGTGAACAGTAAAAGTCTTATTGGCAATGTTGCATCGTCTCTTGCAAGTCAGCAAGTGCACGTCCTCGGTGTCGTAGTCCTCAGAGCGTGTATACAAACCTGTGTGTATGTGCGTGTGCCGGTTGGCCTAAATTTGTTGTTAGCTAGTATGTACGTGTTCATGTGTCAATGAAGAATTTAATTAATATGCGTAGAGCGCAGGGCTTAATATGGCTTTGTTGAAAAGAGCTTGTACACACTATATCTCAAGAACAATGATGTGGATTCATGTTATATATGATCCACAGCACAGATAGCCCATGGTCAGATGGTTTGTAGATGTGCTCTGTTGTACAGGTGGTGATATCGTGCATATCTAATGAGTAGGCGGGGCTTAATTTAAATGTCTTAAAATGCTCATATTTAAACAAAACATGTATGTTTTCTATCATATTTGTTATTATTTGGTGATTATTGTGAGGGTGAAAAATAAAGTTTTAAAAGTGGGAAAGTTTTGGTAAAGGTGGGTAAACTTGTTGTTATAGTCTATCAGACGATATATATATATATATATATTTAAATATATATATATATATATATATATATATATATATATATATATATATATATATATATATATATATATATATATATATATATATTAAGTGCTTAGAAATTGAATCGCTGCACCTGTGTTACCAAGGTTTGCTGATTGAATATGATGGAGGAGCACATTTTAGAATCTACGATAAAACATGCTTTTTGTGTCAGAAGCTAGGGATGCACCACCATATTAGAGCCCCATAAGCCATAAAAACAAGAATCAGAATATTGTCGCATATTTTTTATACCACTGTTTTACTTTAAACAGTTAAAAGTCGACCCCATTTCACAACAAGGGCGCCTAATCTTTTAAGACTCCCCTGAGTTTAAATAATGGGAATTTTACAAAGAATTTCCACAAAATCATTTCAACCTAATGCTTTTTTCACTCGATCTTAAGCGACGCTCTTTCTTCTTCCTCTTAATTCTTTTTCACTTTGTATTTTTTTTTCATTTCATATTATATATTATTCTTTCAAGTTAAAAATTATGTTAATATATAATTAATTCTCCTACGTTCACTATAGTGGGGTGGGAGGTGGCAAAATGGTACCTGGGAACCAATTAAAATATTGGGTTCCAAGGGTTCACAACAAATAACAAATATATGCAAACTTTCCACACGCATAAAGAATAGTTATGTAATTATGCTCATCTGCAATCATTTTAGGATATCATCTTTTTCTCAGGAATTTATCACGGGGTAAATAATCCATTATTAATGGTCCTTCAACAGTGTTACTCATGATGTTATTCTAGGTGTTTTACAATGCCAAAACAACAACAAATTTAATCAATAAAACAATCCTTAATTCATTGGGTCAGAACAACATGTTTTATTTGCATGTTGGTGTTGAAACGTGGCGCGGATATGCTTTATTCCCACTGCAAATTCCTTCCACATTTATTCGAAGAATATTGAGAGCTATTCAACTCACCCTGGCGTTGGCGTTGGCGTCGGCACCGGCGTTGGTGTCCGGTTAAAGTTTTTTTTGGAGTTTCGTTTTCAGTCCATAACTTGTAAAGTTGCTAAGCAGTATCATATCATGAACATTTTTGGGTGAAGGTCATCAACGAAAGAATATTCATGCATTATGATTAGCTAAATAGTATAAGAAAGGAAATAATTAAATCTCCATCAAGTCAAGCCTATATGAGGTATGAAGTTGTTAGTTGGTATGTTGAATAAAAATAACTGCCATCAGGGACGGATAGATGGCAATGGTGGAAGATGGATGGCACATGTGAGCAAATGCGCAGATTACGGGGACAAGGGGGACGATCGCCCTCAGATGAAATACTGGGACGAAAGTATCGTTTCGCCTCCCGCCCTCCCCCTACCAAAAAAAGAAAATATGAGTAGGCCCCCTATATGAAAATTTGAATTTATGAAATTGAAAGCAACTATTTTTAAACCAAAATCGGGTGTTGATTCACACAGAAAGAGATACAATTGTGTAGCTTCTTAAATATATATATTTTTCCTCATGGTTAATGTTCACATTTGAGCTTCACAGCCAGTGGTGAGTCCTTGGGGAAAGGGGGAGTGGGGGCAATTTTTCCTCTCAAATAACGGCCGGCCGCAACCTCCTTTGAGGGTTGCTGGCCCGTTTTAACGGCCTGCGACCGAGGGACATCTGCTCAGGTTCGGTAAATCGGCAAAACAGTTTGCCGCTGGGCAGTGTCGTGGTGGCAGGGGCAAGGGTCCCTTTGTTTCAATTATCGCAAAATTTCCCTAATGTTCGGAAAATATTCTTTTATTTTTGACAAATTAAGTTCATTTTCGTGAAATTTCCTTAATTTTCAGGAAATGTCGAGAAATGTTCTTCAAGTTTCGGGAAATTTCTTACATTTTCGGTACATTTCTTCAATTGACGGTAAATGTTGCGAACTTTTATTAAAACTTCAAATCATTTTACGAATCCTCCCCAAACTGCCAAAAACAGTTTTTGAACTGTGATAAGAGACTCTTTTTAGGTTTGTTGAGATGAAAATAAGATCTGACTCGCATGTGAAATATCTTCTTACGCTTCTGCCAATTTATATCTATGTGCCCAAGGTTTAAATCTTATGAGCATTGTTTTTTTGTTTTTTTCTTCGAAGGTGGATGGGGGTGCCAAAATGCTCTTGCCCTGAGTCAAACATGACCTACCACACCACTGCGGCTGGGATGGAGAGGGTGGATAGGCGGGGGAGGGGGGAAACCATATTTATTCAGGCAAAACAGCTACTTCGGGTAAAAGGGACTTGATGAAGGAATGATGAAGGTCTAACAAATTGAAATTGAAGAGTCAAATTCCATGGCTTCTTTCGGAAGTCTTTGATTTTTGGAAAAATTTTGTTTTGAAATTTGCTTCATTTTTGGCGCAATTTCCTTACAATTTCCGTAAAATTTGCTTCAATTTTCATGCAATTTCCTTCATTTTGGGGAAATTTTCATCAATTTTCGTGAAGTTTTTATAAATGTTCTGGAAATGTGTTTCAATTTTCGTAAAATATCCTTCATGTTTGTGAACTTTGCTTAATTTTTGTAAAATTCATTTCAATTTTCGTGCAATTTCCTTCATTTTTTGGGAACTTTTCTTCAATTTTCGTGAAGTTTTATTAATTTCTGGAAATGTGTTTCAATTTTTGTAGAATATCCTTCATGTTTGTGTACTTTGCTTAATTTTGTGAAATTCACTTCAGTTTTTGTGTATTTTTCCTTCATTTTCGAGAAGCTTTAATGAAAATCGAGAGAATATACTGCAGAGGAAATTATACTACAAAAGAAAATTAGATGGAAGTTGATATGTGTGGCAGAACAATAGTAAACACAACTTCTTTTAGGCTTGCATAGTTGATTTTTTTTAATTAATGGGGGCGGGAACTACTCCGCTTATTCGGGCAAAATCAAGACCGGGTCAATTCAAACGTCTCCCATACGCCTATGGACAGATGAAGGGATGCGAATCTAGAAACCCAGCAAACTAACCGGAAGTGGGAGTGGGGTGGAAAGGGTCATTGCCAAAGGACAGGCAAAACATTTTCGAGCCCCTACCTTTAAAACTCAGACAAAGATCTGTGCCCCTGCCTGTGAGAGATGGGTGGATGGCATATGGGAGGGATGGATGATACAAAGGATGGATTGGCGGTATTGTAGAGGGATGGGTGGCATTGAAGAAGAATGAGACCACGGATTGATGTATGGCATGGCACAGGGAAAGGACAGATTATATTGAGGAGAGATAGTTAGCATTGAGACGGATGAAGGGCATCAGAGTGGGATGGCAAAACATTTCGAAAAACACCACAATGGAGCGCGTGCCCATTTAAGTGAACACTGTTATCATTACCAAGAATTAAGGGCGTAGCCAGGGGTACACGGGGTACACAGGGCGGGGAACGTGCCCCCCCCCCCTACCCACACACTAAAATTGTCAAAAAACAAGGTAAATTAAAGTTATTAAAGCAGTAAAGTGATACATCGGAATCGCAATTTCCTTGAAATTTCCGTGAAATTTGCTTCAATTTTCGTGAAGTTTTATCAATTTTCTGCAAATGTGTTTCAATTTTCGTAAAATATCCTTCATGTTTGTGTACTTTGCTTAATTTTGTGAAATTCCCTTCAATTTTTGTGTAATTTCTCTTCATTTTCGAGAAGCTTTAATGAAAATTGAAAGAATATTCTGCAGAGGAAATTATACTACAAAAGAAAATTAGATGGAAGTTGATATGTGTGGCAGAACAATAGTAAACACAACTTCTTTTAGGCTTGCATAGTTGATTTGTTTTTAATTAATGGGGGCGGGAACTACTCCGCTTATTCGGGCAAAATCAAGACCGGGTCAATTCAAACGTCTCCCATACGCCTATGGACAGATGGAGGGATGCGAATTTAGAAACCCAGCCAACTAGCCGGGGGTGTGAGGGGTGGAAAAGGGTCATTGCCGAAGGACAGGCAAAACGTTTTCGAGCCCCTACCTCCAAAACTCAGACAAAGATCTGTGCCCCTGCCTGTGAGAGATGGGTGGATGGCATATGGGAGGGATGGATGATACAAAGGATGGATTGGCGGTATTATAGAGGGATGGGTGACATTGAAGAAGAATGAGACCACGGATTGATGTATGGCATGGCACAGGGAAAGGACAGATTATATTGAGGAGAGATAGTTAGCATTGAGACGGATGAAGGGCATCAGAGTGGGATGGCAAAACATTTCGAAAAACACCACAATGGAGCGCGTGCCCATTTAAGTGAACACTGTTATCATTACCAAGAATTAAGGGCGTAGCCAGGGGTACACAGGGTACACAGGGGGGCACGTGCCCCCACCCACACACTAAAATTGTCAAAAAAGAGGTAAATTAAAGTTATCAAAGCAGTAAAGTGATACATCGGAATCGCAATTTCTTAAAACTTCCGTGAAATTTGCTTCAATTTTCATGAAGTTTTTATAAATTTTGGAAATGTGTTTCAATTTTCGTAAAATATCCTTCATGTTTGTAAACTTTGCTTAATTTTTGTGAAATTTACTTCAATTTTTTTGCAATTTCCTTCATTTTTGGGAACTTTTCTTCAATTTTCGTGAAGTTTTTATTAATTTCTGGAAATGTGTTTCAATTTTCGTAAAATATCCTTGATGTTTGTGTACTTTGCTTAATTTTGTGAAATTCACTTCAATTTTTGTGTAATTTCCCTTCATTTTCGAGAAGCTTTAATGAAAATTGAGAGAATATTCTGCAGAGGAAATTATACTACAAAAGAAAATTAGATGGAAGTTGATATGTCTGGCAGAACAATAGTAAACACAACTTCTTTTAGGCTTGCATAGTTGATTTTTTCTAATGAATGGGAGCGGGAACTACTCCGCTTATTCTATTCGGGCAAAATCAAGACCGGGTCAATTCTAACGTATCCCATACGCCTGTGGACAGATGGAGGAATTCGAATTTAGAAACCCAGCAAACTAACCGGGGGTGTGGGGGGTGAAAAAGGGTCATTGCCGAAGGACAGGCAAAACATTTTCGAGCCCCTACCTCCAAAACTCAGACATAGATATGTGCCCCTGCCTGTGAGAGATGGGTGGATGGCATATGGGAGGGATGGATGATACAAAGGATGGATTGGCGGTATTGTAGAGGGATGGGTGGCATTGAAGAAGAATGATACCACGGATTGATGTATGGCATGGCACAGGGAAAGGACAGATTATATTGAGGAGAGATAGTTAGCATTGAGAGGGATGAAGGGCATCAGAGTGGGATGGGAAAACATTTTGAAAAACACCACAATGGAGCGCGTGCCCATTTAAGTGAACACTGTTATCATTACCAAGAATTAAGGACGTAGCCAGGGTATACGGGGTACACAGGGCGGGGCACGTGCCCCCCACCCCACCCCACACACTAAATTTGTCAAAAAACAAGGTAAACTAAAGTTATTAAAGCAGTAAAGTGATACATCGAAAGTACAGACATCACATGATTTAATCATTTTTGTTAAATCTGTTGCAATTGCGAGTATTTTTCTTAATTTTTGGGACATTTTTCGGGAAATATTCTTCAATTTTCAAAAAATTTCCTTCATTTCTGGGAAATTTTCTTTAATATTCAGGAAATTACCTTCATTTTTGGGAAAAACAAACGTATCTTTAATTTGACCAATTTTTCTTTAGTTTTACCTAATTTTTCAATTTGCTTTTAAGAATTTTCTATTTTTACCTTAGGAAAGTAGTGAGCTGGTGAAATCTTCCCAGGATGCAATTTGCAAACTGTCCCCTCCCCTGCTTCCTACGATTCTGTTTATATCCAAAAATCGCGTGGTTAATGATACCATTAATAACGTCCAAAACAAGTGCAATGAGTCATCAGAGCTGTCGTCCAAATGTGCCCCCCACTCATCAAATCGTCTGGTATGGCTACGTGCCTGCCATGAATGTCATCAATGCTCCAAGAACATGGATCACTACCGACTGACCGAGGTAATTAGATTGCAATCCATGGCAATAAGTCTATGATGTAATGTAATTTGCTTGAACTTCAGTCAGTCAGTTGTAATAATATTGATGCATGTTATCTTTTGATTTGTGTGCATCATTGAAAAGTGGAATAACTGTATAAAATGTAGATAAAATTTGAACGGAAATTTCGATCGTCTTGCCTGAAAGTTAAAGATATTTAGTTGTTAATGGGACTAAAAAGTATCTGAAATATTGATTTCAAGATTTTATTTGAAAATCATTTGACTCCGCCTAACTGCTTAATTTGAAAGTTCATTTGCATAGGGGTGTTATAATAATTGACAGGCTTTCATACAGAGTATGGTTATAGAGATTATATGATTTGCATTTGAAAAAAAAGAGAAAAAGTATTCACTACATTACTCCCGACAAGTTTCAAGTCATCACATCCCTTCTTTCATTGTACTGTAGTTAAATCAGGGAGTGGTCATTTACACAGTCTGACAGTAGAAGCTCTTTGGTTAGCTACAGTACTTACACAACCAGGCTGCCAGGAATTAGACTGTGTTCCTGTGTTCCTTTGACATGTGTTTCTTTTATCAGTGTTCCTTAACAAATGTTCACTTCGGCATGAGAATGTGATAAAGCA